>CM046451.1:62778366-62940866 GCA_025506515.1 Flaveria trinervia
CTATCGATCTTATGGTTCAGTCCCAATACAAAACAACATTTCTTCTGAATCCCATTCTACATGCCGAATCCCTCCACAGTTTTGGATGAACGTCACCATTACCACTGGGGAGAACAACACACCATCTCTCCAGTCGGTCGTCAACAACAAAGAAGTGGTCATCACTCCTGCAATAATCCGCCAATTCTTCATCTGGATGATGCTATTTCTCCTGCTGGATATCCCAAGGGTACCACAGATCTATCCTTTGCCCAACATGGATATCAAGGCAATCTAAGTGCCTCCACTATCAAGAAGAAACACTTCCATGACGCCGAACGCTTAATTTTTCACATGGTGAATGTATGTTTGGCTCCTAAGACTTCGTCTTGGGATCAAATGTCGACAAAGTGGCAGCAGGTAATGTATTCTATTCTTGAGCAACAACCGTTAAACTTTTCAGAAATAATATTTCGGAGCTCAGGATATGGCTCAAAAACTAACTGCTAACCGTTGGATACTATATCCACGGTTCATAATGGCCATCATTACAAACCAGCTTAATGCTGAGGGACTTGTTGGCTTGGGAGTCCTGCTACGCTTTCTTGCCGGAAGTATACTCCCGGCACAACTCTGACCAGACACTCAATTGGCTGCCAAGCTGCGCAACCCAAGTAGCTGGAACCCACAGCCACCACCTCCAAATCAAAAGTCCCCACCAAACCCACCAAAAGAACCCAAAACGGCTACTCAGGGAATTGAGTCCCCTGAGGATGACCCTACAACACAAACGTAGGAGATATCCACTGGTCCAAACCCCCTAGTGGATATAAGGACTCTTCAGCCATAGCCGCTCAGGATTCCTCTTACAGGAGCCTGCAGCAACCACACAAGGGTACCTACACATCTGGGATCTTCCCACTTGATGGATTGCCATTGAAGAGCACCAACCTCCCCAGGTGCACACTGCTTCTATCCCTTCACACCCCATACAACCGCCCCTCACAGCCCAACTTTAATATTTGCACAAGTGCTGACTCAACTGCACTCCTCCCCCCTCCCCAGAAACCACTTACTACTGGGAACACCTCTACAATTGAGGGGGAGGAACACAGTGCAATTGAGAACCCACAGCACAGGGGTTTACCACTTCTATCTCCTGGTGTAGATAAGGAGATTAGATATCTAGTGAGGCTGTCACCTCTTCTGAATCAGCAAATGATCAGAATGATGCTGGTAACATTGCTAAGACCTCACTAGAGGCAACAGCTGATGATGGACATTGTCCTGAGGCTGGAAGTCCCCCGTACCAAGCAAAAGGGGCACATGCAACAACTGGTCTACACCTAGTGCATGTAAATCCTGCTCTAAGCAGGAGGTCAGGTGATTCAGCTTCAGCTGATGACGACCTGGGCTTTTTCTACGATGTTCTTTGCCCAGACACAATCCTTGAAGAGAAAGTCAGTAGGCTGGCAAAACCCTACTTGACCAACTCTCACAAGGAGAAAGACCATCTGCCTCCACCAACCCACAGATGGCACCTTCAGTTGAAGGTTCCCCAAACACTGAGCCACTCCAAACTCAACCACCTGCCTCTGCTTCAGGCCTATTTCTCAGGACAGAACCCTCCTGAGCAAATAGGTGCTGTACTTCAAAATTCCCTCCCCTCTATCACACCCATAATCACTGATATTGTGACTAAAGCCATTGATGAGAGGCTTTCCTCAACTTTACAACCCTTGATTGATGGTGCTGTGCAAAAGACACTTCTACGGTACAAACCCCTTCCTCCAATGCATCCAAAAAGGGGAGAGTACCGCAGTGAAAGAAAAGAAGAGGAAAAGAACAGAGGAAGAGAAGGAAGAGAAGCAAGCCCAAGAGGAGGAGAAAAAAGCAACCACTGCTCACTTACAAGCAAAGAAAAGTGCTGATGATCATACTGCTGAAGACAAATCCTTGGAAGAGCTGGTAAAGAAGCTGATCCTATACACAGCCGATCCATGGATAAAATAATTGAACAACTCTTCAGGCAAGGGTTTGATACACCACATAGGATAGTGAGATCAGAAGGTTGGAAGTGCAAGAATTCAAACCCGATGGGCTGGGTATGATGCTCTTGAAAAAGAGAGATTGGAGATCATGATACGCTTCATTGCAAAATACTTAGGAAGATCTTTAATGGAGATCGCGCGTGGACCAGGACAGTATTCTGGCTATAGCCACCAGAATCTGTCCGTCTAAGCATTCCACAAGGGGATTATTGTTGAAGCCCTTGATGAGGCTGGGGCTGGTAAAAGGTTGGAAATGACTAAACTTACAAAGGCGAAACTTACTACAAAGATGCTGGATCAACCTTCCCTTCCACCCACTCAAACACAGCCTACCCCTCAAATCTCCAAACCATCTCTAAGCCCAAAACCAACATCCTCATTCTTCAAAACCAATTCCTTTACCACCACCCAACCATCATCCAGTGATGCACCTAGAAGGAGAGAAGGTGCTGAGGATGGAAGAAAAAAGAAGAAGAGGATGAAGATGATAGTCTGCCATTCCCTGCTGTTCTAAAGCTACCAAAACCCAGAAGTCAACCCATGATCACACCTGACTCTCAAAGGGAAATGGTCAGAGTCAGATAGAAGATGAAGAACAACAGAAACAGCATGATGAGCAACTATTGAAGATGGTTGACAAGGAATTTCCTCAGTCATCATCTATACAAGCCATGAAAGGGCATGCTCAGAGGCTGTACACTCTCAGGCACACTTTTCAGTATCAGAAGGAGAGAGTGAGAATATGGCCAGACCCCAGGGTGAGTTCTAGAATCCATAAAAGAACTATTCCACACAGATACAATGGCCAGGTTAGAAAAACAATAGATTCTACCATCAGTTGGCCATTGTAGTCACACCTTGGGAAATCATTGATGAATTCAAGAAAGCTCATCAAGCAAAGATGATCCCTCAAGCCTTACTAGAAAACAAGATGATTAAAAAGGGGTTGTTATTTAAAAAGCTTGAAGACATCCAGAAGAATGAGCTCCAGTTACTCCTTGAAGGCACCCATCCTCATGAATTTGTCTATAGGGAGGTAACTACAGTGGAGCTGAAAAATGGCAGGACCATGAAGTACTTATCTGAGTACTATGGTCCAGAGTTCTTCTTCGAAGGAGGAGTAGAAGAACTCTCCAAGGAGGAACAAGTTGTTCTCCTTGAGGCCATGTTCGAGAGTCATACAGACTCATTATGGGGAAGTAAACCTCATGAATGGGATAACAACTCTGTGTCCAGTTCCCCAAAACAGGTTCCCATTCATACCTTGCCAAACAAATATCTGAGATTTCTTCCCAGGCCGGAGCTTACATGGTCATCTTCTCTACTGATGAAGAAGGAAAAAGACCAATCTTTTGCCAACAATAAGTGGGATAATAAATAATTTAGAGGTTTTGGCTGCATTGGTTCAGGGGGAGTTTGTTGGACCAAAGAACCAATGAGCCAAGATCAGAAAACCTCTAAGTCCCACATGGTATCATAACAACTGCTGAAAAGCTTCATCAGCAGTTTGACAAGTGCTGAAGACTTCAACAGCTGAAGTTCAAGTGCTGAAGACTTCAACAGCTGAAGAACTAAAGTGCTGAAGTACAACAGCTGAAGAACACAAGTACTGAAGCTGAACAGCTGAAGAACACAAGTACTGAAGCTGAACAGCTGAAGAACACAAGTGCTGAAGCTGAAAGACCAAAGTACTGAGTACAACAGCTGAAGAGTTTACAAGTGCTGAAGATCAACAACTGATGTACAAAGTCTGAAGACAAAGACTGAAGACATCAGCTGATGATATCTACTGAAGTCATCAGCTGATGAAACATCTGAAGGTCAAAGTCTGAAGATCAAGTACTGAGTGTCAGTAGTTTGTCACAACTGCTGAAGAGTACTTCTTTAGTAGTTGTGATATCAGTAGTTTTTTATTTTTATTTTTAGTAGTTTTGTAAAACGACTGAAGAGCTTGTTCTTCAGTCATTGTAGTTTCATAGTTTTATAACTTTCAGTAGTTATAACAACTGATAACACTTAGAACTTTTTGTAAGAAGATGTCAGCTGTTTTGACATCTTCAGTAGTTATGTTTCAGTTGTAATAACTACTGAAAGATATAAAACTGACTACAAACGACTGAAAACAAGCTCTTCAGTCGTTTTACAAAACTACTGAAACTAAAAATAAAACTACTGATATCACAACTACTGAAGAAGTACTCTTCAGCAGTTGTGACAAACTAGTGACGCTTCAGTACTTGATCTTCAGACTTTGACCTTCAGATGTTTCATCTGATGACTTCAGTAGATATCATCAGCTGATGTCTTCAGTCTTTGTCTTCAGACTTTGTACATCAGTTGTTGATCTTCAGCACTTGTAAACTCTTCAGCTGTTGTACTTCAGTACTTTGGTCTTTCAGCTTCAGCACTTGTGTTCTTCAGCTGTTCAGCTTCAGTACTTGTGTTCTTCAGCTGTTCAGCTTCAGTACTTGTGTTCTTCCGCTGTTGTACTTCAGCACTTTAGTTCTTCAGCTGTTGAAGTCTTCAGCACTTGATCTTCAGCTGTTGAAGTCTTCATACTTGTCAACTACTGATGAAGCTTTTCAGCAGTTGTTGTGATACCATGTGGGACTTAGAGGTTTTCTGATCTTGGCTCATTGGTTCTTTTGGTCGAACAGTCTTGGAGTGCTTCACCGAAATTTCAGTAATTGAGATAGCACTGTTGTTGTCAATATGGATAGGAGTACTCATAAAGTTGAATCCATAGTCAAACATTTGATTCTGAATTCATGTATTCAGCTTCAGCAGTTGATGTAGAGACACAGGATTGTTTCTTGCATTGCCATGAGATGATACTTCCACCAGAAATTGACCTCCTCCTGATGTTAATTTCTTGTTAATATTGCAGCCACCATAGTCATCGTTAGAGTATCCATAGAGATTAAAGTCCTTGTTTCTGGGATACCAGAGACCTAGTTTAGGTGCTCCTTTGAGGTATCTGAGGATTCTCTTAACAGCAGCTAGGTGAGACACCTTTGGAGCAGCCTGATATCTTGCACAGATGCAAGTAGCAAACATGCTATCAGGTCTACTGGCTATAAGATACATCAAAGAACTGATAATTGCCCTATACTGATGTTGATCAGTATCCTCCCCCTCAAGGCCAGGACAAAGATTATGGTTTCTGGGTATGGGTGTCTTGGCAGGCTTGTAATTTTTCATTTCAAATCTTTCTACAATTTCAGAGACATACTTCTATTGATTAATGAAAAACCCTTCCTTCTTTGCTTTACGTAAATCCCAAGGAAAAAGTCCATTTTCCCATAGAACTCATCTCAAACTTTTTGTTGATAATGCTCTCAAAGTCCTTACACATTTGGTCATTTGACGAACCAAATATGATGTCATCAACAAAGACTTGAACAAGCAACATGTCCTTTCTAGACTTTCTAATAAAGAAGTCTTATCAATGGTACCTCTAGTGTAGCCATTCTTCAAAGGAAACTAAGACAAAGTCTCATACCACTGCCTTGGTGCTTGGTGCCGCACATACAAAGCTTTATCCAATTTACACACATAGTTGGGGTGTTGTGGGTCTTCAAATCCTAGAGGTTGGCATACACAGACTTCCCTATCTATATTCCCATATAAAAAGGCAAAGTTGACATCTAGTTGATAGACAGTGAAGTCCTTGGATGCAGCATAAGCAAGGAAGATCCTAACTACCTAAAGTCTTGCAAGTTGTGCAAAGACATCAGTATAATCAATTCCTTACTCTTGTGTGTATCCTTGAACTACAAGTCTTGCTTTGTTCTTGATGATCAAGCCTTTATCATCTTTCTTGTTTCTGAACACCCCTTTAGTGCCTATTGGTACTTGACCAGATGGTTGCGGACATAGGTTCCATACCTTCTGTCTCTTGAATTGAAGCAGCTCCTCTTGTATCGATTCAACCCAGCTACTATCTTTCAAGGCATCTTCTACCTTCTTAGGTTCCATCTGGGATAGAAAGCATGAGTAGAAGCAGACATTCCCATGATGAGTCTGTTCTCTCGTTCTCACACCTTTAGTGACATCCCCTATGATGTTATGAGTAGGATGAGTGTTGTTAATCCTAAGACGAGGAATCACTTCCAGTTGCAGAGATAGGTCTAGGTTGGACATATTCTGCTCAGGAACTAGAATACTTTGTCCAGTTGCTGTTTCAAAATCATGCAATGAGGATGGATTGAATGAGTGAGAAACATCATTAATGGTTGGCTGTGAAGTAGTATTGATAGTTTCCTGTTCCTTCAAAACACTATTTCCTTCTACCTGGTGTTGTGCTGGATCATTGATGAGTTTTGAGGCTCAATAAGTGATTCACTTGTTGAAGCTTCACTATTCGTTGATGTCAAGCTATCAGATCTGTGAATGGTGGAACTTCATTTATTATAGCTTTTGGAGAATTTGGACTACGTCTGGGTAGCTCAAACAGCTGATCATTAGCAGTAGCATCAGCATCATTTTGAGCTCCTGTCCAACTAAACATTCTCACAAGAGGTTTAGAAAGTTTAGAAACAATTCTAAATCAAAGATATGATTAGGGCCATTCCCCCTAACATAAGGAGTATGCTCATTAACAACTATATTGGATGACTCCTCAAATTGTTGATTCTTATGTTGTATACTCTATAAGCTTTGGAGCTAGAAGAGTACCCAACAAAGATAGCATCATTCGACTTTTCAGCAAATTTTGCTAAATTGTCTTTTGTGTGAAGTAAGGTACACCTGCTGCCAAAGGACCGTAAAAGCCAATGAATGGTGGCCTCTTGTTCTATAGCTCATAAGGGGTTTTTCCATGGGGCTTAACTACAAGAACTTTGTTCTGCCAATAGCATGTAGTGCTGACGGCCTCTGCCCAAAATTTATATTTTAAGAATAAAAGATTTTAATGTTTCAGCAGTTTCATCTTTACTTCTTAAAAAGAATACCCATGTGAATCTTGTAAAGTCATCAACTATCACAAGGCAGTATGATTTCCTTCCAATGCTCATTATACTTCTGGGACCAAAAAGATCCATGTGCAATAAGTGTAATGGAGTAGTGATAGAGTTAACACATTTGGATTTGTGAGATGTCCTATGTTGTTTCCCTTTCAGGCATGCAACACAGTTATCTTTGCACAAAAACTCCTTTTTAGGAAAACCATATACCAAGTTATTTTTAGCCAATTTATTCATTGTCTTAAAATTTACATGACACATACGTTTATGCCATAGTATAGACTAATCACTATCAGCTTTGGAAAGAAAGTATGATACTTCACCCATTAGGGAAGCATTGTTCATATCCAGCTAGTACATATCCCCTTTCCTCGGAGATCTAAGAAGCACTTATTTCGAATGAAATGTCATCCCTGGTTTGAGGATAATGCACTCATGTTCTGTGAAAAGCATTTGGTGCTTTTGATCACAAAATTGAGAAACACTTAATAGATTGTGTTCAAGTTGTTTGACAAAGTGAACTTTGTCAAGCTCTAATTTACCATGGATATACTCCCTCTGCCAGAAATATATCCTCCGGCCTCTCCTCCAAATTAGACAGGACCTCCATCATAGTTCTGAAACTGTTGAAGGAGTGATATGTTCCCTGTCATGTTCTTGGAGCATCCACTGTCTACAATCCAGACATTGTTGTTCTTGTCATATGGATGTCCCTGCACATAAGATAAGTTTGTTAGTTTTGTTTGGAAGCCCAAGCCTTGCTGGTCTTGGGTTCTTCCAAAGGTAATGACATAATTGAACCAAAAGATATGCATGGGGGTTCAAAAGAGGTCTTTGAAGAAGAGGTTTGGGCTGCAACATCTTTCTTGATCTTCCAGTCCACCCTTTGGTTGATTTTGGAGGATGAGCTTATTGAAGCTTTTGCAGCATGGCCATCTTCCGAAGCATCTTTCTTTTCGGAAGAAGCCTTCACCACCTTTTCTTCCAAAGCAATCTTCTTCTGGGGTGTTTTCAAGGGAACTTTCTTGTTCTTCCAAACCATAGTAGCTTTTGCTTCCGTAGCCGTTTTCCCTTCGGAAGAAAGAGTTTCTTCCGAAAGCAACCTGGCTTCCAAAACTAGCTTTCCCTTTTTCATCACTTGAACCGTTTGATAAGGTCCAAATGTGAAACCTTCCCTGACTCCTTCTTTTCTAACATTATTTGCATAATGTGTGCTTGCAGGATTATAGTAACAATCTTTTGCCATGTGGTTTTGCAGACCACACATTATGCATGCAATGTTAGTCTTTTAGGAATGTGAGGGTTGCTGTTTCTTGGGCTTCTTTTCTTCATCAGCAACTTTTCCCTTCAACTTCTGATCCTTTGGCAAGACAGGAGTGCTGGTATTACATTCCTTTCCTGAATAGAAGTACCTAACAGATGGAATCCAGCTGAGATAAAGACACCCTTCTGCTTTGGGTCAATCTTTACCTTGGACTTAGCCACTTTCTTGGCAGTTCTTCTAGCAGCTTTAGCTATGCTTCTTCTAGCCTTAGTGGTTAGGATGTGATCTTCACAGGAGGAGATGGGTACATCTACTTGTTCTTTCCCTATGGTGGCCACTATTGTTGTTTCATCCTTAAACTCTAGTAAGGAAGGGTCAGCAGTTGGAACCTCTTGCTCCTCAGTACCATATCTATGTTGTCTGATAGACTCATAGGAGTGTGGTGGGGCAATTTCATTGGTTCCCAGCCCTCATTTGTTCTGATAACAGAGTTTAGAATAAGAGGATGATGCTAGAATAGCTTGGAAGTTATGCTTAGAGATAACATGTTTCCTGGCCTCAGCCTCAGTAGTGACAAGCTAGGTTTGAGCCTCAAACAATTTGGATATCAGATCCTTGATTTGAGTGTTGTAGTTGGTGTGTTCATGTTTTAAAAGAGACATAGTTTTCTCTAACTCAATTTTCTTTTGATAGTCAGATTCAACTCTTTTAAAATTAGATTTTAAGATGTTTAAAGACTCAATATCAGATCTGATTTCCATATTGTAATCCTGATAAGGTTTAACTTTAGCTATACAGGCTGGAGTGTAGAGATGTTCATATACCTGGGCATCGTCTGTTCCAGCCATGAGAGCTTGAGCAGGAGTCACATCTTGTACCATGAAGCTCAAGTCAACTTCTTGAGCCATTACAGCTGTTTTAGTTGACTTCTCAGCGGGCTTTGTGGTTGATGGATGTGTGGAGGCCTGTGGGGTTCCCGGATTGGTCTTGGGAGCCTTGCATTCCCTTACAAAGTGACCCAATTGGTTACAGTTGTAACACTTTGCCTTGGTCTTGTCAAACCCAAACTTGCTGGCAGTTAGGTTTTGAGGGAAATTCCTTCAAGTTCTCTTAAAGAACTTCTTTGTTCGATAAGTTAAAAGAGCCTTCTATTGGACAATGTCCACATACTCTACATCGTCTGGACTGAAACACTCAAGATCAGCAAAGCAGTATTGAAAATCACCTGAGTGTCCATTTCCTAAGACAAAGGCACAACATTCCTCAAAGGAATTGTGTTGAGCCTGTTAAGACCTCGGAGCTTCAGGGAAAGTGATGTATGGACCAGGAGAGCAGGATGGCTGCTGGTAAGTTAGGTAATGCTGAGGTTGTGGGGGTAATGAACCTTCAACAACCCTTAAAACAATGCGAGCAGGAAGACTCATGGGTCTGCTTGTTTGGTGGCCCTTCTTACTCTCCATCTCTAGGCGATATCCATCGAGGATGCCATAGAGTTCAGTCATGGAGAGAGTGTTCAAGTTCTTTGTTCTCTTGATAGAGACACAGTAAAATGTCCACTCGTTTGGAAGAGCAATCATGAACTTTCTAGTAAGATCTCTAAGTTCAGGAGTGATCTTCACAGACTGAAGAGAAGAGATAAGATCCATGTACCTGAAGTACTGCTGGCTGAGAGTCTCTCCAGCAATATGAGTGAAGTTGTCAAACTACTGCTTCAGCGAGTCTTTCTTTGAGTCATTGGAGCTTGCGTACCTATGAGCAAGTGCATCAAACAATTCTTTGGAAGTCGTGCAATGCTTGAAACCCACCATGATGGAGTTCGGTATTGAGTCATAAGAATGGTCATAGCATTACTGTCGATGTCCATCTTCTTTCTGTCTTTATTAGAGTAATCCTCTACAGCCTTTTCTATCATGGCACCATTTCCACCAGGTGATGCCACCTTTGGCTTATACGGGCCATTAACAATGGAGTTCCACATCTTGCTGTCTTGGTATCTGATGAAGCCTTCCATTCTCCTGCTCCAGGATGAAATTTTCTGGAGTAATGATGGGAGCCTTTATCATGGTTCCCATCTCTTCGGACTTGTTAAGGGCCATTTTGAGTACGTGGTTGAAGGGAGGAGTGAAAAACAGGTTGATTTGGACTGTCAGATCACACAATCAAGAGCCTGAGATGCTCTGATACCAATTGCAGGATCGATATAAGTCACTAAGCACTTTTTTCCCTCAAACTCACCTAGAACAACACTCGGATTAAGATAGAATCAGTAAGAGTTGATCATAATATAAAAAGTAATAAAGAACACAGGAAGTAATTTTCATGGTACTTTTATATATTGCTTCTCAACTCAATAATACAAGACTCTTACAAGCAGTGTATGGAATGAGTTACAAAGAGAACCTATATATAATACTAACTAAAGCCAGATATACTTTGATACTAGTTGGGATCCTATAACTAAAGCCTATACTACAAGACTATAGTTTAAAGTATCTCGGATAAAGTCTTATTTGAAATTTGGTCGTCAGGACATGTCCCTGACTTACCTTTTGTCCCCAACTAAAGTTGGTAACTTGTACTATCTAAAAAGGTGAATAGTGAAATAAAGTATGGTCAACTGCATGGCTCTTTGAGAAAACACCATACAGTATCAGAGGTCTGCAACGGAGTGTCAAAGACCATACTAGTGTCCACTGGTTCATAGTAGTGTCTTCCGAAGGTTAAATGGCTTTGGAAGAGTAAGTACTTTCGAAGCCACTTATACTTTGGAAGAGGCTGCTTCTTCCAAGGCTTGGAGACTTCTCTTTATCATCATACTTTGGAAGTAGTCTTCAGACTTTTCTTCTAAGACTTGATCTTCAAAAGCATGTTCTTTGCTTCAGAAGTAGAGTTCTGTCTTCGGAAGTTTATCTTTCACTTTGTCTTCGGAAGAACTCTCCATCCTTCGCAAGTTCCATGCTAAGCTTCGGAACCCCTTGCATGTAGTACCAAAATTGTCTAAGTGAATCGGTTTTGGTTGCACCAGCCTTCTTCTTGATCCAACAAATATTGCTACGGAAGAACAATCATCTACGCAAGACAATACTCCTGCGGAGTCCAAACACTTCTATTCAAACAATACAACTATTACAAGTCAACAACTCAGTTATGCGAATCCTAAGAAATCCGGAGATTCCTTATCTGAAACAAATCAAATCACAAGAGATCTGGTGTTTCCTGAATAGAAACATCATTGTCAATATATATGGATCCTAGGCCTCAAATCAATGTCGGATTTGTCGGCAAACATCCAAGCAACATTACCATCACCAAACATCACATCACACAAATCAAAACCCTAGCAGCCGTCGCATCATCTGAACACAAAATTGTTGGGTTTTATCACATGTAAAATAAGCTATTTTAACCATTTAAACTATAAAAACGCAGCGGAAAAAAGAGTTTAACATGTGATTTATAATCTGAAACATTCACCATTTGAAAGCAAAAACAAAACCCAAAATTCTGGATCAACAATATATGTGAAATAGTATCCTATCAAACAAAACAAACAACCATAGGGTGAACAAAGAAACAACCTTTCTTGCACAAGATGTTGTAGATGTAAAAGATGAGGATGGTGATGTCCTTGAATGTCTAGCCTTCAAATGAGAAGACCTCAAGCTTGTATACCCACAAGCTTTAGCAAACACATAACTTGTTAGGAAGTTAAACACCAAGATCAAGCCCTCTTTTACACTCCGAAATCTTCAAGAAGTTCTTGAAGGGCAGCCAACAAAACGAAATTTTCAACTTCCTTTAGCTTCTTTAATCCGAAAATTCCAGCTTGTTTTAGAGAGAAATGTGTTTTGTGTGTGTAGAGAAAGATGTATTGTGTTTTCCAGTCATTCTCTATTGATTTTACTTTATCAGGCCTTAGACATCTTACTCTCAACGAATAAGAGGGACAAATCCAATCTTGACAACATACATCTCTCACAATTACCTTATATCATACCTTAACTCAAATTTATGTACAGCCATGTTTCAGAACAGCGAAGAGCTAAGTCAAAGTATAATATTTGGTAAATATCAAGACCCAATATGTATCTCAGGTCAGAGGATACCAAATGATGTTCGCCTTTACTCACAATTACTTATGATCAGTCAGGAAGATTCCATGTAGTAATATTTGAGATGCAGGTCAGTCCAATATTTGCATCCCTCAATATTTATGAACTTTGGCAGCAACCTTTTGATCTATATTCTCCATATGAATATCTACCAATCCAAGTTCATAATAGCATTACCTTCATACTTGTTCCCACAAGCATGAACAACTACGAACGTTCTGAGTAAACAATTTACTCGTGGATTTTAAACATGCAAAATAGAAATATTAGTTAAATCATTATAACCAAATAATTCATTCAAGTAATAAAGGGTTACATTATCTCATTACATAAATTAAAGATCAAATCCAGTCACTAGAATATTGAAGCCCCATGGCACAAGCATGAATTTCATGCTTTGCCTTTTCAAGAAGCTTCATGAGTGGATCCGCAATGTTTTGATCTATGTGAACCTTTGCAAATAAATATCTTCCCCTTTTCAACTTCATCCATTATGTAGTTGAATCTTCGTTCAATGTGCCTAGTCTTCTGATGTGCATGGGGTTCCTTAGTTTGAGCAATCACACCCTCGTTATCAGAAAGAATTTCTAGGGGGTCCTGAATAGACGGGACCACCCCTGGATCAGCAATGAACTTCTTAACCATGCAGCTTCCTGAGCTGCTAATGAAGCGGCAATGTATTATGACTCTGTAGTTGATAATGCCACCACATCTTGCTTAGAGCTCTTCCAATAGATTGCTCCTCTATTGAAGATGAAAATGTACACTGATTGTGATTGTGTATCATCCTGATCAGTTTGGAAACTCGCATCCGCGTCACCCTTTACTACAAGTTCCTCCTCACCACATCCATAGATTAGGAACATATCTTTAGTCCTCCTGGTACTTAAGTATGTTCTTAACAGCCATCGAATGGTTGTTTCTAGAATTTTGTTGGTATCGACTTGTCATGCTCAAAGCACATGACACGTCCGGTCTAGTGCATATCATTGCATACCTCATGGATCCTATAGCAGACACATATGGAATTCCCTTTATTTTGTCTTGCTCATCCTTTAAGCTTGGACATTGAGTCTTACTCAATATTTTTCCTCTTTGAATAGGTACGGTACCTTTCTTAGAGTTTTCCATCTTGAACCTTTTCAAGATCTTATCAATGTATGCACTTTGATTCAAACCTCTCAACCGCCTTGATCTATCCCTATAGATCATTCTTCCTAAAATATAGGTGGCCTCACCAAGATCCTTAAATGCAGAAATAACTTCCAAGCCAGGCTTTTACATCCTCCATGGTTGGATTGTCATTCCCAAATAGTAGGATGTCATCGACATACAATACTAGGAAAATGGTGATGCTCCCACTAGCCTTCTTATATACACATGCTTCATCAGCGTTTTTGATGAATCCAAATTTGATAATTTCGTCATCAAAACGATGATTCTAGTTCCTTGATGCTTGCTTTAATCCACAGATTGATTTCTTTAACTTGCATATTTTGTTAGGATATTTTGAGTTGACAAAACCTTCAGGCTGAACCATATAGACATCTTCCTCAAGATATCTATTTAGAAAAACGGTTTTGACATCCATTTGCCAAATCTCATAATCATAATGAGCAGCTATGGAAAATAACATCCTAATAGACTTTAGCATTGCAACTGGTGAGAAAGTCTCATCATAATCAACCACTTGAGTTTGAGTGAAACCATTTGCTACAAGTCTAGCTGTATAAGTATCCAAGTTTCCATGCGTATCGGTTTTCTTCTTGAAAACCCACTTACTTCCAACTATCATTGTCATAAGAGGATTGCATCTCTACGTTCATGGAATCAAGCCATTTGTCGCAATCCAAATCGTACATGGCATCATGATAGGTGGTTAGTTCATCGGAATCTACCACATAACATCCAAGTACAAAAAATCCATATCTTTCAGGTGGATTACTAATTCTACCAGATCTGCGAACGTTCTTTGTAACTTGATCAACCACTTGATCATTCTCAACATCCTCGTTTGAGTGCCATTATCAACCAAACGTGTATCGGTTTGTGGTTCTTGATCCTCCTCAAGATCCACAGTTCTACTGCTAGTTCCTTCTGTAAGGAACTTAGCTTCTAAGAACTCAACCTTCTTGGCAACAAAGTCTTTTTGTTCCAATCGATCATAGAAATAATATCCCAAAGAATCTCTGGGATATCCAATGAAGATACACTTAGTGGAATGGCTTTCTAGCTTGTTTGAGGTAGGAGTCTTAACATAAGCCTCATAACCCCCATACCTTTTAATATGACAATAATGGAACCCTTCCATGCCATATTTCAAAGGGTGTCGTTTCCACTTTCTTGGTTGGGGCCATATTCAAGATACGGGCCGCAGAGAGCAAAAAGAAACCCCAAATGATAGAGGCAGTGAGCTTCTAGCCATCATAGATCGAACCATATCCAATAGAGTTTGATTTCTCCTCTCGGACACGCCATTATGTTGTGGCGTTCCAGGTGGAGATAGCTGTGAGACAATACCACAACTTCTGAGATGATCTCTAAAAGCATCACTTAGGTATTCACCTCCTCTATCGGTGCGGAGAATTTTTATCTTCTTATTGATTTGATTTTCTACTTCATTTTGGAAGATTTTGAACATTTCAAAAGCTTCATCTTTGTGTCTTAACAAGTACACATAACCATATCGACTATAGTCATCAGTAAAGGTAATGAAGTATCTTTCATGGCACCTAGTAATTGGTTTCAAAGGACCACATACATCCGAATGTATGATGCCTAATATATCTTTTGCCCTTTTGGACTTGCCACTAAAAGGTGCCTTAGTCATTTTAACTTGTAAACAAGATTCACATACATCAAATGAATCATATTCTTTTGCTTTTAAATGACCGTTCTTTTGAAGTGTTTGTATGCGCTTCTTGTTTATATGACCAAGACGGCAATGCCAAGATATGTATCACTCAAATCCAATTTGAGTTTCTTAGTGGTGGTTTGGTACAATGAGCTATCATATAATGTGTTTTCACGAACCAATTCATAAATACCATTAACATGAATAGCTTTAACATAAAATGTGCCATTTAAAGAAACATGAATTTCATTCTCAAGAAATGACAAAACATAACCATGTTGTCTTAATTGGACAAGAGAAATAATGTTCCTAGTTAAGCTAGGAGCATACAAACCATTGTTCAAAATTGCTTCCAAACCATTTGAAAGCTTCAAGATGTAGTCCCCTTGGCCTTCCACTTGAACCTTTGCCCCATTCCCCATGTACAGGCTTACATCCCCTTTCTTGAAGTCCTTACTTCTTTTGAACCCCTGCAATAAGTCGCAAATGTGAGTTCCACATCCGATATCCTATACCCATGTGTTAAAGGATATTAAATTTAGATCAATATGAATCATGAAAATTGTACCTGAGGTTTGCCCGGTATCCCTCTTTGCTTGCAACTCTTTCAGATGGACTGGGCCATTTCTTGCCCAATGTCCAATCTCCCCACACTTAAAGCATGGGTCATTTGAAGCAACATTTTGCTTCTTCTCCACTGGTTTTGTTGGTGGTACTCTTACCACTCCCTTTCCCTTTCTCCTAAAGTGCCCTTACCCTTAGCAACATTTACTTTGGGTGTGGGGTGAGGCCTCTTCTTGTTCCCACCTTCATTGATGTTGAGAATGAGTAAAACCCTTTTACCCATGGCTGCCTTGATAGTTTTGAGCATAGAGTAAAACCCTTATAATTCATGACAAAGTTGACAAACCTTTTTGACAAAGAGTTGAGGATCAAATCCGTAGCTAACTCTTTCGAGACGGTACAATTCAGCCTTTTGAGGTGGTCAATGTGGCTTTTAATCTTAAGTACATAAGATGAAACAGATTGGGTGTCATCCATATGACACACATGGAGTGCTCGAACCGTTTCGAAGCACTCGACCCGTGCTTGTTGTTGGAATGTTTTCTTCAACTGGGTTATCATGTCGTATGCTCTATGATGTTCATACTCCTTTTGGAGATCTGGAGTCATACTTGCCAACATGATGCAAGATACTGGGACCAAGTCCTTAGTGTATTTTACCCAATTATTGTAGGCCTCCTCATCATCCTCATTAGGTTGATCGGGAATCGGATCGTCTATTATGTATGATCGTGTTTCTTGCTTGAGAACAATTCTCAAGTTTCAAAACCGATCAATAAAGTTATTATGGTTTAGACGCTCCTTTTGGAGAATGGTCCTTAGTGATAGTGAGTGAGCGGACGGGATTTCATTGTTTTCATTATTGTTGGTGGCCATCTACAAAATATAACAAAGTACAATTTTAGTATTTCGGATATTGTTCATATTTTAATTAAAACCCCTTTTAAGTGCCTTACACAATTTTAAAAGCTAGAATCCAGCATTATATTTAAATAGTGATTAGGTGACCTTTATCCCATTATTATATTAACAAGGTAGTCAACGTTTTGACAATTGAAACCCCTTGCAACATCTAGGGTATGGGATCGACTTTAAAACATCATATGTATAGTCGGCTTGTTTATCCCATCAACACCTTTGTAAACCATATTGTAGGTGATCCATTTATCATGGTTTGCAAATCAAGTTACCCTACTTGCACACACATGTGAGTTTTCCAACATAAGTGTTTAGGTGACCATTATCCCACAAATATGGCATCCCCACCTCAAATCACAAGTTCCTACAAAATGGTTAGGTGACCTTTATCCCTTTACAAGTTTCCAAATGACTCAAGTGTTATGCAAAAGGATGGTGTTAAACTTGTTTATAAAAGAAATTTTAAGTTTTCATAATCTTAGTTTAGATAACTCTATGTACCTTATATTTGCATGCTTTCAAATACAAGGTACCCTATGGTACACTTTTAATAAAACCTCTTTTATTAAAACCACTAATCCTTTTAATAACCTTTTATTAACCACTTAATGATAAAGAACCATCAAATTTTCAGCTTCATAAGTTGTTAATGAGTTTGTAATGCATATCCAAATAACAACCAAACAATCAAACAACAATCATCCAAATAAGCATAAACATACAAACATGAGTGCATAACCATAGCCACTAAGTTAACCACACTTGTTTGCCATTAGAAGTGTTGTCATAAGGTCTTTCTTAAGGGTTGAGATGACACATCAAAATGTGTCCATGAACTCCCACTTGAAACCACATCCAAATGCTTCAAGTGTCCATGTCTTTTGTGTCCTTCTTTGAGTCTTCATCTTATGCATCTTCTTTTATAAAAATCATATCCTAATACAATTTTTCTAATAAAATAAATGCACCTAATCTATTTATTACATAACCAAATGAATAAACAAATTACAACCCAAAATACAAAACACAAAATTACAACCCTTTCAAGAATCAAAACCAACATAACAAATCACAATCAACCAAAACCAAAACACATAAGGCCAAGGCTACTTTATTCACCAAAATATGTAATATATTCAACATCGAAGAACAACAATGAATCCCTTATTTCAGCCATAAAATTTCAGCCATAAAATTTCAGCCAACATGAACACAAATTTTAAGGTTTGTCCAAACAACACAATCAACCATTTGATATAGATCTTTCAAGGTTTATACTAAAGCACGCAAGAATAAACCTTGAAACATAAGGGATTCATATATCCACAACAAAACAGCCCCTAATGGGTTGAAAAAGTCCATGAAAACTAATTTTTCAACACCTTTTGAAGCACATATTCCACATATCCGGCTCTAGATGCCATTGTTGGGTTTTGTCACATGTAAAACAAGCTAGTTTAACCATTAAAACTCTAAAAATGCAGCGGAAAAAGGAGTTTAACATGTGATTTATAATCTAAAAAATTCACCATTTGAAAGCTCAAACAAATCCCAAAATTCTGGATCAATAATATATGTGAAATAGTATGCTATCAAACAAAACAAACAACCATAGGGTGAACAAAGAAACAACATTTCTTGCACAAGATGTTGTAGATGTAAAAGATGAAGATGGTGATGTCCTTGAATGTCTAGCCTTCAATGGAAAAGACCTCAAGCTTGTATACCCACATGTTTTAGCAAACAACTAATTTTTTAGGAAGTTCAACACCAAGATCAAACCCTCTTTTACAATCCGAAATCTTCAAGAAGTTGTTAAAGGGCAGCCAACAAAACAAAATTTTCAGCTCCCTTTAGCTTCTTTAATCCGAAAATTCCAGCTTGTTTTAGAGAGAATTGTGTTTTGTGTGTGTAGAGAAAGGTGTATTGTGTGGGAGAGAGCAAGTGCAAGAGTCCTTAAGTCTTCCACAAGACAAGACAACACAAAACCCACAACTATTAAGGGCGGCCGAATGGTTTTATCAAAAATGGGTTTCGCCCCGTTTTAGTTTTATTAAAATGTTACACTCTTAGCCCTTAATTTTATAAAATTAAAACGTCTTTTAATTTTATAACAATAACAAACTTTTATTTGATATTATTTAACCAACCTAAATAATGAAACAAATAATTTCTCATAAACAAATTATCCATATAATGTTGTTCTTTTACAAAAGTATAGTTTTAGAAAACCAATTTTCTAATTGGTGTCAATATTTATTTGTTTGATCTCATCAGCAAATAAATATTAATTGGTGTTTGCGTAGCTTGTTATTAGGTATGACCCGATTTGGATCATAACGTACTAACCACATTAATTTTGTATGTGTCTTGGGCATATAGGATCCAATAAAAATTCAATAGCATTCGTTCATTGTTTATTTGTAATCATTAGCATGTTTTGACGAAATATGTTTGAATTGAATTTAACATTTGTTAATTCATTAATTGTGTTCTTGAATCATTATTGATATTGATTTACTATACAAACAATTAAACCAAGCCAACGTTGATTCCGCAAGCGTTGACTTGACATCAACTAACACTGATAATTCCTGATTGTGATCCTTGGATTCATAGGTGGTATGAGAGCCAAGTGCTCATTGATTTAGATCGATTGATCTATCGGTGTTAGTTGTGTTTAATTATTTTCGAAAAAATTTTGTGTGGCATTTAGTCTGTCGATTAACTTGGATCTATATTCAAATCATTGAATAGCAGATCTTATCTATTGGTCAAATTAATAACTTGTTCATATCTTTTTAACAAATTCATTAGTTAACATAAGATCTTAACTAATCATGAGCAACTTTGGTGGATCATCTTACCAACCACCAAAGTTGGAAACAAAAGCAGATTTCAAATCCTGAAAATCAAGTTGAGGAATCATATGAATTATACAGATTCAGACTTATTGGTATCTATAACAGAAGGTCCTTAAATTCCACCCACCCTCGGGTTGGATTATAATGATAACAATCATGAAAGATCTGTCACCCGATGATATTAAGAAGGTTAAAGTTGACATCAAAGCATACAGCTTGCTTAGTATTGTTATACCAGAAGAAATATTGATCAGATATGAAAACAATAAAATAGCAAATTCCTCGTGGAAGATTCTTCATACACTCTGTGAAGGGAGTGATGGAATCGGAAGCATTTGGAAGGACACCCTGCATTCATAATATGAAACCTTTCATCATATTAAGGGTGAATCAATTCCTCAACAACTCCATAGGTTTATGCAACTTGTTACAGAATTGAACATTCTAGAGTTGCAATTCACAAATGAGGAATTGAACAAGAAAGTGCTCCATACTTTACTAGAAAGTTGGAAGTAAACAGTATCCATGTTCAAGAATACCATCAAATTAATATTAATGTAATATCATTGTTGTTGTTATTATTATTATTCTTAGGGTTATTATTGCTACTTCTTCTATTGTCATTTTATTATTTCATATGTCATTTTGAACGTTATATTCAAATATTCCCATAGTATAGGATAACTTCGTGTTCCGTGAAAGTCAATTTGTCACCCTTGCAATTAAATCTTAATTGAAACAACTAAAATGTGTGCATACACACATAATTCACGGTCAAAGACATGCATATACATGCCTAATATTTGAATAACTAACTAGAATTAACCATCTAAAATACTACACCACACAACAAAATAATGCTACATAATAACAATTACCATTTAAAAATTCAACTCAAACTCCACTACACTCCAAACTTTTTGGCCGCCTCCCCTCCACCACTCACCACTCTCCTCGACACCTTACTTACACACACCACCTCTCACCCACTCCCATTACATGCAAGATACACACCCACAAACACACACATACTCCTCTCATTCTCTCCCTCTTTCTCTTGGTTTCTTCCGGTAGAAAACACTCACACAACCACAGTTCCATCACCATTTCCTGCCTTATACTCGAAGAACATCAACAATCATCATCGGCCAAACTTCCAACAAGAAATAATGTGCTATGATGTGCTCCCATTTCCATTCCGGTATATCCAAAGGTTGGATCTTCCCATACGGCTTCTGATGTTCGGCCTTCACTTGTAGACAGGTAAGGCACTTACTCACATACTCCGCCACGTCGCGCTTCATACCCGGCCACCAATAATCTTTCTCCATATCTTGATACATTTTTGTGGCACCTGGATGAATGGAGTATCGAGTCTTGTGAGCTTCATCTATAATCTTCAGCCATAGATCCCCAAAACGAAGAACCCACGTTCTCCCGAATTGAGTTCTAACACTGAGCGTGTTTTCATCCAATTCTGCGACCAGACCTCTCATTCTCTCCGAGTTAAAATGATCTTCTTTCAATGCCTCATCTTGAAACTCTTTGACTTGCTTCATCATATTAGAGGTCATGATCAACTGATATGCTATCACCCGAATTGGTTCGGGCCTCTCCTTTTGGCAAAAGGCATCCACCACAACATTGGCTTTGCCCGGATGGTAGTGGATCTTGCAATCATAGTCTTTTATGAGCTCCAACCATCTTCTTTGTCTCATGTTCAGGTCCTTCTGCTCAAAGAAGTACTTCAAACTCTTGTGGTCAGTGAAAATAGTGCACTTCATCATGTACAGATAGTGCCTCCAAATCTTTAGTGCAAAGACCACAACTGCCAACTCCAAGTCATGAGTAGGGTAGTTGACCCCATGAACCTTCAACTGTCGGGATGCATTAGCTATAACCTTTCCTCTCTGCATTAGTACACACCCTAGCCCCGAGTAAGAAGCATCAGAATAAACCAGCAGATCTTCACTCCCATTAGGTAATGACAGAATAGGAGCTTGAGTCAATATTTCCTTCAATTCTTCGAATGCCTTCTCTGGCGCTTGACCCCATACAAACTTCACATCCTTCCGGGTCAACTTGGTTAGTGGAGAACCGATCTTGGAGAAGTCTTGATTGAATCTCCTGTAGTAACCCACCAAACCCAAGAAACTGCGAATCTCGGATGGCGTCATTGGAGATTTCCATCGTATCACTGCCTCCACCTTAGCCGGGTCCACCATGATCCCCTCAGGATTCACCACATGACCCAAGAACTGAACCTCACGCAACCAAAATACGCACTTGGAGAACTTGGCATACAGTTTCTCCCTTCTCAACGTCTCCAAAACCTCCTGAATATGACCGGCATGCTCAATCTCGCTCTTTGAATAAATCAGTATATCATCAATAAACACAATCACTGATTTATCCAACATAGGCCGACACACACGGTTCATCACATCCATAAAAGTAGCTGATGCATTGGTCAAACCAAAAGACATGACAAGAAACTCATACTAACCGTAGTGCGTGTGAAAAGCTGTTTTAGGAACATCCTACTCTTTCACCTTCAGTTGATGATAGCCAGATCATAGGTTTATTCTCGAGAACCAACTGGCACCTTGAAGCTGATCAAAAAAATCATTGATTCTCGCTAAGGGGCATCGGTTCTTGACCGTCAACTTGTTCACCTCACGGTAGTCAATACACATCTTCATACTACTGTCTTTCTTCTTCACGAACAGGACTGGAGCACCCCAAGGAGAGATACTCGGTCTGATGAATCCCTTATCCAGCAGCTCTTGCAACTGCTCCATTAACTCCCTCATATCAGTCGGAGCCAACCGATACAGTGCCTTGGCAACAGGTTGGGCACCTGGTATCAGATCAATCTAAAACTCAATATTTCTGTCAGGTGGTACTCCTGGTACGTCTTCTGGGAAGACATCCAGAAAGTCACACACAACCGGTACATCAAACAGTTGTGGCGTGGGCGTATCCATATCCTCATATCCTTCACATAAGCCAAGTAGGCGCTACATCCACACCTCATACACTTTCCCGCCACCGCCATTGAGATTACCTTCAGGATTGTAGTAACCCGATCCCCATAAACATTACCAAACTCTCGTCAGGCGTTGTTAAACTAATCTTCTTCTTTCGACACACAATGTTCGCCTCAGAGTCTCCCAACCAATCCATCCCAAGAACCAAATTAAAATCACCTAAGGTCATCACAAACGGTCTAACAGGAAACTTATGACCTTCTAGCTCCACATCACAGTTCTCTATCATCTCCAAGATCCTAGTAGACTTACCTATGGCAGTTTCTACATCGAAGGGCGCATCAACACGTTTACTACTAACAGGCAGCTTAGCATAGAAAGCAGCAAAAATAAAACTTTTACCGGCACCCGAATCAAATAACATAGAAGCTAATGTTTGGTTCACCAAAAACATACCACACACGACCTCAGGGTCCGTCCTAGCTTCCTCATGTGTCAACGTGAATGCCCTGGCACTCACCCTTGGTCTTTCACCTCTAGTTTTCTTTACCACAAAACCCTTCGCTCTTGGCTTCATATAATCCCTACTCATATGACCACTCTCCCCGCAGTTGAAACACTTCATACCTCCATAGTCTCTAGCCATATGACCAGGCTTCCCACACTTGAAACAAACATTCAACCCCTATCTATACTCGCCAGCGTGCTCTTTCCCACACTTGCCACACTTTTTCGACCCCGCACTTGATGTGACCACACGGCGGTCATCCATTTGTGGTGTACTCTTGGTGTGTCATCGTTCCCGCCTCTAATTGCAAAAACTCCATCTCAACCTTGTCCATTTCCCGGTGAGGACAAAACTCCTCAATCACCACTTTTTCAGTTTGGACCATCTCATCCTTCCAATGGTCGTGCTACCCTCGGCTTGGACTATATTGTCCCACCAGCATAGAGCCGAGTCCACAAAAGAGTGGGTAGCAAACTTAACCTTCTGGTCCTCTCGACACTCGCTGATATCAAGTACAGCCTCCATTTCCCTCACCCATCGGTGAGCAGCAGCAGCAGTGTCGTTTCCATCAAAAGTAGGGGGCTTGCATCTCATAAATACCTCGTAGTTACAGCTTCATACCGCCTCCTGCACAGGCTCTGCTTCTTCCTCTTGTTCTTTGTTATCAGACGGAACCGTGTCAGTCTTGGGCTTCCTTCTTTTGCCCATAGGTCTACTCCTTTCCCTTCTCTCCCCCTCTCTAACAACCTTTATCACTTCAGTCACCACAGATGGTAGGATCGTCTGCATGACTTGATGCACTTCCTCCATAACCGATTCCTTGACTGAGGCGCTCAGGTTAGCATTCTCATCTCCGCCCTCCAGATGAGAGATTTTTGGTCCTTCATGAACCACCTTTTCGGCCCTAGGCCTTCCTCTTGTAACCCGTGGTTCAGCACCACGTCCACCACCACACGAAGGTTTAGATAATCTACCACCGGCCATCCTCACACACACACGCTGAAAGATTCAAACACTAACACGCTCATTCAAGGAAACAACCCTGTTTATGTCAAGTATAGTAACTCCCTAATTACGGCGGCAAGTTGTGATTAGCCACTTACTTTACTCTTCATACCCCAAACATTACTTTTCCTCACTACATCAGTATCTAATTCTATCAGCAACACATAACCACATAACATACGCACATAATACCGGTTAACTTTACGAAAATACCTGATGGCACGCAACTACTCAGATTGGCATCCCTTCCCTTTCCGTCCTATTATTAGTTTAAGTTAAGGTTTATTTTGAAAATTTACCCATTTCACTTAAACTTTGGCTCTGATACCAACTTGTAAGGCCTCGTTCCTGGGATGCTTACAGCTGGTAACTCATCACACATAAAACATACACTTTACATTTGATCATTCATAAAACATTGCAGCGGAAACATAAAATAACTTTTCATTTCATTACAAATGCTTTTGCAAGTTAGTACAAACGTTCAATTCAGAACAACATTCGTTCGCATTATAATGAAAAAACAGTAACAAAAGAATGCCATTCAAGATGTCGAGTAGCTGCTCTGTGCCATCATCAGCAATGCTTACCTTCCACTGGAAAATGCATAAAAGTCAGCATTGCTGAGTGAGTTCTAGTTTTATAATAAAACAATGCTTTACTTTCATTAAAACCTTTCTTTACTTTCATGCGATCATACATCATACATATACACAGACAATATCATTATTATCTTCATCATTCATTCCTTAACTTTCATTCTTGCATACATTCTTGCTTTCATTCGTTCTTTAATTACTTCCAGTGACATGTACATTACCCCGAACATTGTGCACGAAGCGGGTAACTGGGCCTGAGGTCTTTCATAGACCTCGAGCATTGTGCACGAAGCTGACTCCAGTACCTAGGGCAAGTACATTCACCATTTATCTTTTCTCTTTCCTTCCGGATCAATGCCATCTGCTATACCCCAAACATTGAGCACGAACCGGGTAACTAGGCTTGAGGTCTTTCATAGACCTCGAACATTGTGCGCGAAGCTGACTGCAGTACCTGGGGCAAGCGGCAAGGATCCCATTCATATGCTCAATCACAAAGATTGGACCCCAATGTGCATCCTTCGGGGTAGCTAACCCACACATCGTTGAGCTAACACCTTTATTGGGTGTGCACCTCCATACATTTGCTTGCAAGCCTTCTTATATTCATTCGTTCATTAATGCATGCATTCATTCATCATGTTCCTCTTTCATTATCTTTCACTTTACGTTACATAATACTTTTGGTTCATTCATTAACATAACATGTAAAGCCACGAAAAGATAACATACGTCATAGTAAGGAACATAACATACAAAAACATCATCATCATACAGGGCAACATCATACATACACAACATGCATAATCATGCAACTTCATACATCATCATCATGCATTGCATCAATCACACATCACTACATGCCCTTCTTAACATCTATGACCTCAAAAGTCAACTTACATGAACCCCTGGGAACATCTCAAGTCAAAGCATACATTTGTCTTTTTCTCAGAATGTCAGCTAAAGTCTAAGTGTTCATCCACATTTGCTATAGTTCATCCGCATTGGTCTTACTTCATCCGCATTTGTTCATCCGCATTGGCCTTACTCATCCGCATTTCCATTATTTAGTCAATATTCATCCGCATTTCTCAGACTTAATCCATGTTCATCCGCATTGACTTTCATCCGCATTGACTTTCACCCGCATTGACTTACCCCATCCGCATTGACTTACTTCATCGACATTGACTTACTTCATCCGCATTTCCATACTTAGTCAATGCTCATCTGCATAGACCTCATCCGCATTAACTGTTCATCTGCATTAACTTACTTAGAAGTTAATACTCATCCACATTAACTGTTCACCCGCATTTCTTCCCATTACTCATCCGCATTAACTTTCAACACTTATGCAGATTCTAAAACATTACATATGAGCCTTAAACATCATATTTCAATTTCATATCACCGTTCATCATTTTCTAAGCTTAAATCATACATCCTAAGTCTTAGAAACATCATCATACCTCATCAAGCATGAACATAATCACACATCATATCATAACGTCATCATACACACATCCAAACATACGGGTCCGGAACTCAGTTTAATGAAAACATACATTCATGCATTTTCAGCCCCAAAATCAGTTAAAACAGGTAAAGGATGGGTCCTAGAAGTCACCTTTGCAGCTCTTGAGTATGGCTTCTTCCAAACTCGTTTGCAAATTGAATTCAACCGCCTAGAAACCCACAAAAAACATACCCGAACACATATAAACACACATAAGCATAAACCCGAGGACATAACTGGTTAAGAACACCATAAAACCCGAAAATCAGTGATGTATGTGACATATGGGCCGCCATACCACCTTTTACACCCACTTTTCAAACATTTTGTTGTTTTGGACACTTTTTACCCCTAGACTGGGGTTTATTCCTTTTCTTTCTTTTTCTTCACTTTATTCTTCTTTCTCATCTAAAAATAGCCGGGTGTTACATCCTTCTGTGTTGGTAAAGGTGTTTTGAGATAGTTCAGTGCGTCGAGAACACTTCAGTAGAATGGTGTTGCTAAAAAAAGAATCACACCCTGATTGAAGTTGCTCGCACTGTGCTGATTGAATCCTCTTTAACCATTATCTTCTGGGCAGAGACTGTGAACTGTGCTTCCTATGTCCTTAACAGGGTGCTGATAGTCGAAGGCAAAATGAAGACTCCATATGAACTATTCCATAAGAGAAAGCC
This sequence comes from Flaveria trinervia, assembly GCA_025506515.1. Classification (NCBI taxonomy): domain Eukaryota; kingdom Viridiplantae; phylum Streptophyta; class Magnoliopsida; order Asterales; family Asteraceae; genus Flaveria; species Flaveria trinervia. The sequence goes on from CM046451.1 coordinate 62,805,232, forward strand.
TTTGATTGATTTCTTTCAGCCTTTCGAATGCTCGTGTACTTTACTAAATACCTAAACACAAAAGACGAAATTTGGTGTTGTGCTTGATGAGTGTTATTTTGTTGGCTACTCCACCACTCGGAAAGCTTATCGGGTGTATAACAAAAGAACCCGTAGTTTGCAAGAGTCTTTCTTTGTTGATTGGCAGGAAACTAATTCCTCTGATGTCCGATCAGAACCCGCATGGTTCTTTGATTCCAATACGTTTTTCAACTTATTTAATATTTTTGATGATGATGTGTCCATTTCCAATATTCAAACAAACACCACTTCCTCAAGATCCATTACCTATCGGTCCTCCTCATCAAGCCCCTCCTAATTCATTACTTGACAATACTACATATGTTGAAATTGCATCTTCCTCGTCATCCTTTGACATTCCACCCCCACCGGTTTCTGCATCTCTTCCTTTGTCACGTACCTCTACCTCATTTCAACCTATCCGATCCACATCACAAACTAGTCTACCCAAACATCTTCCTCTCTATTATCTACCTATCAACTACCAATCAGCCCACCTTCTTCAAATACCCAACCCCCAACCACTGATTTCAAAACCCTAAAAGACCCCCTATGATAACATTTTAGGATCCATCACCGATGGAGTTTGGACACGGAGTCTATCTAGTTTGATTAATGTATGCCTATTCTCTTGTTATCCCAAATCATTCCAATGAATATTCATGTAGCTTATCAGGATCCTTGTTGTGTTGAATCGATGCAATTGGAGCTGTAACAGTTCAGGAAGCTCAAGGTGTGGACCCTGGTTGATCTCTCACCAAACAAATTCCCAATAGGCATGAAATGGGTGTCAACCTAAGCCCCATATTAAACCTAAGATTGAATTCAAATCAAGCCTGACATTTGCTCAAGAAGAAGGAAAGAGATATACAAAAGAGTACAAGGGATGACTTATAAACCAACATCTCAACCCCAACCTCAACCTAAACCAATCCCTTTCTCTTTTCCCATCAAAACTAAGCCAACCTCAGAGCCATACATTCCTTAACCCACACCATCAACCATACCCTCTTCCTTACCCTTTTTCTCACCATAACCATCTCAACTACCCATCCTCAAACCGAAAACACTTCCCAAACCCAAAAACATCATTACCTCCCAACAATCACCCAAGTCATCCTCTTAGCCTTCAAAACATCTCTCCTTAGAAGAATTCAAGGACTGTTTAAGGGATGGTCACTTAGAACACAAAAACACAATGAGGAGTGTGAGTTAGAACACTTAACAAGTGAAATGGGGAACTAGCAACCAGTCATACTTTGATACTAAGAAACACAAGTAATAAAGAGATCGAACAAGAACAAATAACATAAGTGTTTGGTTTTGAAGAATGTTGCATATTAATCTCTAATTCCTTACAAGTGTTATAAAGCCTAAAAAAGATACAAGGTACCAGAGATACTTTATACTACATCCTACAACCAGACATACTTTAAAGGCCAGCTGGAGACATGATTCTAGACAACAAAATCAACGTAAAGTCAAAAGGCAGATTGGCTTTTGACTAGTGACTTTGACATGCCATAGCTCACATCCTAATATATTACAAAAAGGATAGAAGTACATAAGTAGAAAGAAACAAACTCAAGACCTCAATATGTAGTTTACCAAAAGCGTGGACCTTTCACCAAGTTGTTAAAGTTGGCGACCTAAATAGAGTTGCATCGCAAAGGAGGTCCAACTTTATGGTAAAAGTACATCAGATAAAGCATGTACTCAAAAGTCTTTGGAAAACCTCTTTCTTCAAGAGTTGGTTTCGAAAGTGTTTGTCTTGAAGCTTTGGAAGACTTCATGTTTGGCTTCGGAAGATATTGGTCTTGGCTTGAGAAGATATTGGTATTGGCTTTCGAAGATTTCACACACAGAATGTTTTTTAAAGCTGAGTGCGAAACCGCTGAAGCATTCTTCTTTAGCACTTAGTGCATGCATGCAAGACTAAGAATTTGTATGCTTTGGGTTGCATCAGCCTTATATGAATTCTTACAAACTCCACCAAGCTTGATGTTACCAAAACATTTGAAGACTTTAAATATTGATAGTCCTTATCACGATGATGACCATGCCTTTCTTCATGAGATGTTAGGATCACTCAGACTCTCATAGTGTCTTCTTATCTCAAAGAGATCATGCAGAGGTAGATTGAACATGTCCTGCCATGTGTAGACATCTTTAACACCTTGATCTGTGATAACATGCCATATCTCTTGATTAGTAGTGTAAGTCCAGGAGAAGATGGGTCTTCCTTATGCTAGAGGAGCTACTAGGATTGGATTTGGTGGAGCTTCCTCTTGTTGCACATCCTCAGATGTTCTGACTCATCTTTTGGTTTGGAGATGGATGCCTCTTTCCTCTTCTTCTTACACTTTGGTTTAGAAGCCATCCTTTTTCTCCTCTTTGAACTCTTTAACTGAAAAGACTGGCATGCAACACCTTGTTGATCATCCTTTTCTTTCTCAGTTGGGTCTTTCTCTCTCACAAGTTCAAATTAAGAGGGGACATAACCCTATTGTGGATCAGAAGACGAACCTTGATGAGATTCAGCAGGAGATCTAGGTTGTGTTGTATCAAACGGCTCAACTTTAACCTCCACTTCTTCAGGAACCTGACTTGGTTACCTTGATGTGCTCATCCATAGTAGATAGAGACATAGGGCCAAGTCTCCTTTTAGAGAATCCATATAGCTTTAAGAAGCTCATCATCCTTTGGATAACAACTCTTGACTGTGCAGCTTCTTCCCTCCTCTTCCTCTTTGTTGTGTTTCATTCTTTGAGTAATTCAAGTTCAAGTTGCTTAAGATACTCAAACTCAATTTACTCAAAAGAAAAGGATAAAAGTACATCTACCTAATAGAGAACTATGGCACTCAGGTAGTTGATCATGTTGATCCTATCAGTTTCTTTATCTTCGTGAGGTGTTTATAGAGCCATAGCCTCTTGTGCATGGCTTTTTTGAACCGGGGAGAGGGTAGGAACATATTTGTGGAACCTTTTTAACATATTTGTGGAACCTTTTTAACTTTTTTCTTCCTTAATATGAAGAATAAATCTTGCATCTTTGCTTCTTCCTTTCCCTTGACATTTCCATGTTAGCTAGTTCATTTAATTCCTCTAAAGGGAGGGAGATGATATTATCAATATCATAGTTCCTGGTCTGTAAGTAAGCAATCCTGACTGCTCTCAACTTATCATTTTGAGTGTCTGGTCTAGGAGCAGCCCTTATTACAGATTCCATGAAGCCAGCAAACCCAAGAGAGGAACTTTCTCCCCTTAGCTTCCTTTTTTCTCTCTCTCTCATCCTCCTCAATCTCCTCAAGATTTAGTTTCCTTTTCCATTTGTCACTCACAGACCTTTATGACTATATGTGGAGAGAGCTTTGGCTTTCTGGCTAGAGAGTGGCTGAGATACACCTTCACCAGCAGATGTCTTATCAAGGGAATTAATCTCTAAAGCAGTTCTAGGTGTGACACGACTCTTAAGTTCTATCACTAGGCCTTTGGTCAAGGTATTTACTATGAAGCTAATCTCAGGGTTGACCTCAACATCTAGCTGACCAATGACATAGCCTGATTGCCTTTGTCTCCTTCTGAGACTGAACTCCTTAGTGATCCTGTCTTGAATCCTTTTAGCCAACATTTCAGCTTGTTTGAATTGGCTTGGATTGACAAGTATCATGTTGAGAAGGTCAAGACCTTCATAGTAGTTCAAGGTCTGAAATTTGAAGACCTCTTGTTGCCCTTGAACTCTTTCAATAGTAAGGCCTGTTCTGTCAGCATCATACCTCCACCCTATGATGTAGATGGAAGTTCCTTGTGGTAGGGATGACATAGCCCTTGGAATACCTTCCTGAAAGAGACTCTGAATGAAGGATTCAATAGAGTTCACATTAATGTGAACGTGTGGAAGATGCTAAGCATTAACAATTACAATTGAGGATGGTGACTCCTCAAAGTCCATGGTCTGTGATGAACACCCATATTCTATGATTGTAATGACTTTCTACCCCTTTTTGGTAGCATCACCCTCTTGCATAGATGAGCTAGGAGTTAGGTCAATCACATCCATAGGTTCTTGTGTTCCTAGATGAGCCCCTCTTAGAGGTCTCTCAACTAGTTGCTCCATAAGATAAGATATCTCAAGGTGCTGATCATTAGCCCTATTTTGTAGGGTAGTCAACTGAGATTCCAAGTGACTAACCTTAAAGACTAGATAGATGCATGTTTTTGAATGTTTTTGCACCTTTACTCTCAAATTCCCCTCCTCTTCAGCATAAGATTCGTTGGTGGCTGAAATAACTGGACGAAAGTCCTCAATCTCACCACTAGTGTGATGTTCTTGGCTGCTGCTTTTCGTCTGCTCACTGACTACTTCAGACGGAGCATTAGTGTACTGAGTTGCCATGGTTGAGGTTTTAAAGATGTAATCACTTCCAGAAGTGACAACCTGTTCCATAGTGATCTCCTAAACAACTTCAGAAAGATCCACCTTAGTGGTAGGTAGATGATATGGGCTAGATAAGGGAGAAACATGAGTACTAATCTCTCCATGAGTAGGGGAAGAGTAGAGAGACTCATGATACTCACTAAAACCCAAGTCTTCATCATCATAAAAATCAAGGCTACGGATTGGTTGGTTGAGATCTACCGATTAGTGATGGTAACTTTCCCTAAAGGTTGTTCACTTGAGTGTTGTGACTCAGAGTGAAGGCTTAAGCCTACTGGGCTAATGAGCATATGAGTCTGAGCATGAGGAACCTCAGGACTGATTGTTAAAGTGATAGGAGTGGTTTGCTCCTCAGGGGAAGTAGGAGCTCCATTGTCCACTTCCTCCTATGTGGGTAGTAGTATAGGGGCATCATAGACTGAATAGGTTGTGCAGGGCTCTAACATTTTTGTGACCAGGGCTATTTCTACCCAAGAGAAGCCGACAGTTTGCTTCTTCAAGATTTTAAAGATGCGAGGCTTCATTTGTCCCAATTAAAAATATTATATAGTTTCCCTTAACTATGAGCACCATTCATAGTTAAAAATGTGTTGAACATATCTAGTAAATATATAATACTCTAAGGAGTCCAAGTGAGCAAGAAACTTTATGTAAACAAATTGAGGGTACCTGAATTTGACCCCTAAACCTTAACATGCACTTGAAGGAGAGATCCTAAGGAATTTGGTCCTAGCCTTGATGCTTATTGGATAAACTGTGGATGACCACATGAAGTATGTACTTCCACTTGGAGGAGACCTTCCCTTTCCTGAAGGTCTTGACAGAAAAATCTACCTCATAGCCCATCTGCTCAAAGGAGTGGTTGATAGCTTATTTAAGAAATGACAATTCACCTTCCTCATCATCCAGCTAGAGGTGAGTGATAAAGATTGTCCTCCCGTGCACTGTAGCAGACAATGCCTTCTCCCCATCCATGATGACCTCTTGACATATCTTCCAAAATTCAAGCAAATGATCCTCATAAAGAATAGGATCAATGGTAAGGGAGGTGCAATAGTTGGACAGAGCCAAAAATCAAGAAACCTCTGAGAAATGAGGATCTTTCTCATAGTGCAACAGAGCAACCTGATTGTGCTGCCTATGTAACTGCATGGAGAAGTATGGGTCAATTATGCGGTTAAGGTTGGCCATTTCAAAAAGCTTCAAGAGGAAGGAAAATAAGACAAAGGCAATTTAAGAGAGAATTTTAGAAATTTAGGTCTGTGAGATTATGAAGATGATAAAGAAAGAGGCGGAAGAGTTGGGTTTATATATGAAATGAATTTCAGACAATATATGAAATGGATTTCAGACAAAGTTAATGAAAGAGAATGAAATTTGAAATCTGGATGTCGGTCCCATTTCTGAAAAAGTAGTTTGCTTTTTCTTCAAAAAGTAGCTTCCTTGGAAGTCAAAAATCTTCCAATGGTATTTTGTCTTTGGAAGTTTTGACTAAAAGCTTCTAAAGCCAAAATGACTTCGGAAGATATTCCTGAGAGTTTTGAAAATTTTGCTTCGGAAGAGAATTAACACTTGGATGTTTTATTCAACTAAGAATAAAGCTTCCAAGAGTTAATTTGTTTTGAAAGGAAATTGTCCTTGAAAACAAACAATTGCTTAAGAGAAGATTAAGCTTCGGAAAATATTTCAGAAATTTCTTCTCAATGCAAATTTACTTAGGCAATTGTTTGTTTTAAAGGCATAAATTTCTTCTGAAGATAAATCCATATCTTCCGAAGGACTAAAAGATCAATATTTTAAAAAATCCAAGGAAAGTCTTCTAAAAGGATTTTCATCCAAAGAAAACAAGAGCTTATAAATGTGATAAAATAGACAACTAGGACACACAGATTTTAGAAATAATATGAATTAGTTTTAAGAAAAATCTACTCGAAGTTAATCATCCCAATAGTTGATATAAGATACTCAATCTCTTAACATCAAAGGCTTTGGTGAACAGATCAACATATTGTTCATTTGTGTTAACCTTGACTAGTTTGATTAATCCATTTTCAAGGTTATCTCTAATCAAATGATACCTGATGTTGATATGTTTTGTCCTTGAGTGTTGCACGGCATTCTCTGTGATAGAAATAGCACTATTGTTTTCTATTTTAATAGGAGTCTCCTTAACTTTGAATCCATATTCTAGCTTCTGATTCTAAATCCAAAGCACTTGAGCATAATAGCTTGTAGCAACAACGTATTTAGCTTCAGCAGCTGATGTAGGGACATAGGATTGCTTCTTGCATTGCTATGAGTCAACCCTTCCACCAAGAAACTAACATCCCCCTGATATAAACTTTGTAGTCATGTTGCAACCACCATAATCACTATGTGTATATGCATACAGATAAAGTCGCAATTCTTTGGATACCAAAGGCCAAGTGTTGAGGCACCTTTGAGATATCATAGAATTCCCTTGACAATGATAAGATGTGACATCTTCGGATTGGCTTGATATCTTGCACAAACACATGTGGCAACATGTTATCAGGGTTGCTAGCTGTAAGGTACATAAGAGACCCAATCATAGCCCTGTAGAGGTGTTCATCTGAACACTCCCCTCAAGATCACACCCAATGGAGTGGTTTCTTGCTATGGGTGTCTTAGCAACCGTGCAGTTAGTCATGTTTAACCTCTTAAGTATGTCCTGAAAATATATTTTGACTGACTTATGAAGATGCTATTTTTAACTTGCTCCAATTGAATTCCCAGAAAAAAATTAAGTTCCCCCATGGCACATATTTCAAATATGTCCTTCATCAGCTTCTTAAAGTGTTTGTAGAGCCTCGGATTATTTGAAACAAAGATGATTTCATTAACATATACTTGAACTAGTATTTAGTAATTTCCTGTTCCTTTAATGAATAGAGTTCCATCTATAGTACCTCTTTTGTATCTATGCTTGTAGAGATACTGAGATAGAGTCTCATACCACTTCCTTGGTGCTTGGTGCAGCCCATAAAGAGCTCTATCAAAACTTCCAGACATAATCTGGATAATCAAGATTCGCAAATCCAGATGGTTATTTGACATACACCTCTTCATTAATCACCCCATAGAGAAAGGCACACTTGACATCAAGTTGGTAGACCTTGAAATTCTTGGATGCAACAAAAGCTAAGAATATCCTAACAACTTCTAGTCTTGCTACAGTAGCAAAGATATCTGTATGGTCAATTCTTTCTTCCTGTGTATCCTTGAACAACTAGTTTGGCATTGTTTTTGATGACAAGTCCTCTACCATCCTTCTTATCACTAAATACCCATTTGGTTCGTATAGTAGTCTTCCTATGAGGAAGAGGACATAGATTCCAAACCTTTTTCCTTTTGAATTGAAATAGCTCCTCTTGCATAGCTTCTACCCAACATCTACCCTTTAAAGCCTCATCAACCTTCTTAGGCTCTATCTGAGATAGGAACAAGAGTGAAGACAAAGATTTGTAACATGGTTTGTCCTCTTGTTCTTACCCCTGAATCAACATCTATAGTGATGTTTGAGGTGGGATGAGACTTGTGGATCCTTAGCTGATGAATCACAGCCAATTGCTGAGAGATATCTAAATTAGAGAAATATAGATCTGGAATCACAGCCAATTGCTGAGAGATATCTAAATTGAGCATCTAAGCTAGAATTTGAAGGAATCTCAGATGTATCAGCTAAATTGGTCATTGTTGTGCTGATAAAAACTCCGTTTGCAGGATCAGTTACAACTAGAGCTTAAGTTGTATAGGTTGAAGGTCTTCTCAACTTAAATCTTGGATCAGGATTACCTTTTTGAAATATATCTATAGACCCTGAAACAATTGGTAACTAAATCAAGATCATATAGCAATCAGGACCAAAACCAGCTACACTAGGTGTGTGTTCATTGAAAGTCACATTGGCTAACTCCATATCAATTTTGTTTGTGAGATTGTATACTCTGTAAGCTTTAGCTTGGGAAGAGTATCCAATAAAATGTCCATCATCTGATTTCTCAACAAACTAAAAAATTTGATCTTTGGTATTCAAGATAGTGCAAGGACAACCAAATGACCTGGAAAAATCAATGAATGGTTTCCTCTTATGGCTATGTTCATAAGGAGTCTTACCAGGTGTCTATACCACTAAAACTCTATTCTGCATATAAGTAGGCAGTATTAACCGCCTTTTCCCAAAACGTGATGGGCAGTTTTGAGTCGGACAACATAGTTCTTGTAGATTCAATAACTGTCTTTTTTCTCCTCTCAGCAACACCATTTTGCTAAGGAGTCCTAGGAGCACTATATTATCTTGTAATACCCTTTTCGTCACAAAATGTATCATGGACTTGGTTCTTGAATTCAGATCCTTGATCACATTTTATGGTTTTGACCTTATGATCAGATTAATTTGCAATCTTTAAGAAGAAATTATTCAGAATCTCAGGAGTCTCATCCTTTATTCTATGAAAGAAAAGCCAAGTGAATCTTGTAAAGTCATCTATGATCATTAAACAGTAAGAGGTCCTTCCTTGACTCATTACACAAGTGGGGCCAAAGATTTCTATATGTAACAAGTGTATGGGAGTAGGGATGGAGTTTCTTTTCTTTGGCTAGTGAGACACCTTGTGTTGCTTCCATTCCAGGCATTCAACACAATGATCATCACTTGTAAACTCTTTCTTCAGCATTCAGTTTACCAAATCATTCTTATTAGGTTATTCATGTGTTTAAAGTTTACATGGCACATTCTTTTATGCTAGAAGAAAGACTCATTAGTATTTGCTGTAGACAGAAAGCATGAAACTTCTCTTGAGGGAGATGTATCTTGCAAATCCATCATTAGTATTTTCTAGGTGGCTCTAAGCAAGATATTCTCATGGGGAATGACCATCTCGTGCTTGAGAAAAATGCACTCATGCTTAGTAAAAAGCATGTTATGACCCTGATCTCAAAATTGAGATACACTCAAAAGATTGTATCCAAGCTCCTTGACAAAGTACCTTCTCAATGATCATGTAAGGCCCCGTTCCCAGGAAACCTCATAGTTGGTTAATTATAGCACGAAATCATTTTGAATAACAAAAACATTGTAACGGAATTAAATAGACATTAATTTAAAACTTGGCAATCATATTGTACTCATACATTAGTCTTCAAATAGAATAAAAACATAGTGCATTGTCTGAAATTACAATAAAGGTTTCATAATAGGAATGTCATTTGCTCTCCAAGTAGCTCCTTGGTGCCATCCTCAGCATCAGCATTTACCTGCGCACTATTATGCATAAAAGTTAGCTTGCAGAGTGAATTCTAATTTTAGATAAATAAGAAAATATAAGCTTTATCCTCCGTATAATGACACACATCATCATGTTCATTATCTATCATTGTTTTATTATCTTTCACTTCACCATAAATGAGATTGCACAAAGCAAGAGCTCCATGTTGATCGATAGCGAATGTCGATTCCGTCAATACACCTCATCATGGTAGCTAACCCCCAACAGTGGATCCACACTATAAGGCACATAGCCTGCTCATGAATCGGATCCATCATTATACGTCAGACTCACATAAGTGAAGTCTATCATAGTGCTTGCAAGACTTTTTAACATCAAACAGCCCCAAGGTAACATTCGTTTAGTTCCACTTTTCATATAATATTATCTTCCACTTAATTTTTAATACTTAACTTGTTAAGTATACAACATACCAAGTACAAGTCATCACAACACATAACCGACCCTCTGCGGGATAATGGGGGTTTAGGGGTGGCAGCCCCTCATGGCAGGGTCCTAGGGCCAGCAGCCCCCATTGGGAGGCAACGATCAACACCCCTAGCTGGGGCCGGGCTGCCAGCATGAATAACCTTTATTTTTAAACATTTATATAACATATGTCCTTATAGAAAAATCGATCTTCCTCATAAAACCTCATAAAATCTTTGTCATTTAAAAACGTATACTTCGTATGCATAACAACCCCAAGACATGGATGAACTTATAAATAAGGGGATCTACAACTCACCTGGATATCATGAGTAACTTCTAAACTAAGCTTTCTAGGATAAGATCATACTACAAAACATGTGGATAAGTTAACACTTAAAGGGGTTAATTTCTACCTAATATCGTTGCTAATTTCGCTGCGAAACTGGCAGTTTCACTGCCAGTTTCGCTAACAGCTTCACTGCCAGTTTCGCATGGCAATTTTGCCAAAATTTCATTGGAATTCTATAGCTGTGAAATTACCTTCGAAACTATAGTTTTGCATAAGACTAGCAGTTTCGCAGCTTGAACACCTAGTTTCGCTAGATGTCCAAACAATTTCGTAAATGCATAAAAATTATGAACCAACCCGTTTTAACACAAAATCACAACTTTTTACTTCCAATCTCTTAGTTTATCAACCATGAGGCTATATCTAAGCTTTTTACATGTTACATACCTAAAAATGTGACCTTTATGTGAATCTTTGCAACGTTTCAAAACCCTAGAACCCGGGTTTGATCTACACAAGGGTTTAGAGGTCGATTCTTACCTAGATTTGTTGCTCCTTTCTTAAGGTTTGATGGTCCAGCACTGACATCTTCAATCTTTTAACCTTTGAAGTTCTTAACATTTTCTCTCTACATTCTCTCTTTACGAATGTGGGTGGCTAGGGTTCAAATGGTGAAGATGATGGATCGTTAACTGGTTTAAGGGTTGGTTATGTGCCTTTAATCCTTTAGACTACTACCTAACAAGACTAATTAAGCCCATGGACATTTATTTCTAGTATTAAATACCCAATAATTAAGCCTATTATCCCTGATGACTCGTTTTGACTTTTTGGGGTCTTACAGCTGAGCTTACCATTTGTGACCTTGCATTTTCCATATATGTAACTACCTTCATCTCCTCCAAAAGAAACTGGCCCTCCATCAATTCTCTCAAAGTTTTGGATTAGTGACCTATTGCCTGTCATATACCTAAAACAACCACTATCAATGATCCAGACATTCTTGTTTGTCTAGAGTTGTTTCTGCAGAAAAGAGATGATTAGTTACATTTGGAATCCTAAGCCTTATTGGTCTTGGGTTTTTCAAAAGAAGTTGAAGGTAATGAAAAATTATTTGATCTTATAGTCATATTTTGAGGATCCTTGTTGTTCTTGATGGAGAACTTTCAGTCACTTGGTCTTACTATATCTTCTACGCCACCTTTGGAAGCCTAGACTTGACATTCAATGCTTAAGAAATTTTATTAACATTGGAAGTTTTGATCACTGGACCTTCGGAAGATCTTGCTATCACTAAAATAGGCTTCAGTACTTCGGAAGTATTCCTTTCTTCTGATACCAAATTTTCTTCCGAAGGCAATTTTCCACTTGCCTTCATCTTCATTCTGGAGCTTACAAAGGAAACATATTTTCCTTCTAAAGCTTGTTGCTTCTTGGAACTCTAAGAAGTATCTTTCTTGATCATATGGACATTACTCCTTGGATTGTAGAGGCAAACCTTAGCAAGATGAGAAGTACTCCCACACATGAAACAATCCATTTTCTTCTTCCAAAGAGCCTTCTTTTGTGAATAAGGCTGACTTTGATCACTTTCCTTCTCCACCTTCATTTTTTCAGATCATGAGATAGTTCCTTTAGGGTGAGAACTGCCTTTGGAGCTGAATGGTTCAGGCTATGTAGTAGTGGTACATAGTTGATCAGCGTTCTTCTTGTTGTTAGGATGATTTGAACATGAATGAGAACTCTTGGTAATCGAATTTTGGTTGATGTCTTCAGTCTTAACCATTTCAAACCATGTAGAGATAAGGACTAGCTTCTGCTTAGAGTTAAAAGTGGCCTTGATTTCTTGAGTCTTCTTTGCTTCTCTTTTGCTCTTTCTAATCACGCTATTTCTCATAGACTTGTTCATCATTGTCTTCTTACTTTCCTTAGAAGGATAGTAACCTTTCTTAGAATCCTCTTCTTCACTCTTCTCAAAGGCATTCTCCATTATCACTTCTTTATCCTCTTCAGTCATGGTATCGATGAGAGGAAGCTCACCTTCACAAGTTCCACACCTAGGGGTGTTATAGACAAGATTGTGTGTGGAGGAGCTATCTCACTAGATCGTAGTCCGTACTTATTCTGATAACAAACTTTTGCATGGAAGGATGAGGGTATAATGTTCTTGTATGTCTCTTTTTCAAGAACACATTTTTCTGCCCTGGCTTTGCTGATCACAAGCTAAGCCTGACATTCAGTCAACTTGGTTATGAGATCTTTGATCCGTGTCCTATAATTGGAGTGCTCATGTTTAAGAAATAAAATGCTTTTCACTAAGTCCTCTATTTTCAGTTTATAGTCATTTCCAGATCTTTTGAATTCAAATTTTAAGATATTTAAGGACTCAAGATCAGATCTCATCTCTAAGTTTTAGGACATATATCTATTAACTTTAGCAATACATTCTGCTGTACAAAGATGTTCCTATACCTTTGCTTCATCATGGTCAGACATTAATGCTTAGTTTGGAGATGCATATTCCATATGAAAGCTCTAGTCAAAGCTTCCTTCTTTAATAGTAACTACAACTTACTGTATTGGCTTTTCATTCTGAGTGGCTTTCTCAGTGTAGTTTGTTCTTGCTTGTGCTTGGCCCCCATTTGTCCTTGGTGCATTACACTCCCTTGCAAAATGGCCCATTCGGTTACAGTTTTAACACTTCCAAACATTCCACTAGGTGCATTGCTTAGAAACTTCCTTCATGTACTCTTGTAGAACTTCCTAGCTCTATGAGTGAGAAGAGCCTTATACTGAACTATTTTCATATACTCCATCTCATCTGGATGGATACAGTCCAGGTCTTCAAGGAGAATAGAATGTTTCCTGAACTTTTATGAGAAGACACAAAGGCTTATGAAGAACTTGTCTCTTGGAATGGGCTTCCCTGAGCGTAGCTGATTGTTGGTGTCTCCAGGAAGATGATGAGAGGACCCTCTTATGAGTTGTAGGGGTAGCATATAAGATGATGTTAAGGTTCTATGCTATCCCTTTCAGTCAGATTTAGGGATGAACTCATTTGGTTTCTAAAGTTACTAGATGAAGCTTGCATGTTCATCTCCATCTGGAATCCACTGAGAATACCATACAGCTCAGTCAAAGTGAGAGTCTTAAGGTTCTTTGTCCTCTTAATAACAACACAGTAATGTGTGCATTGCCTAGGAAAAGAGGACATAAACTTCCTTACAATGTCCCTGTTTTCAAGAATCACTCCAACATCCACTTGAGTGTCCACAATCTCAACGTACCTGAAATATTGTTGAGTCATGGTTTCACCTGTTTTAAAAGTGACGTTTTCAAATTGCTGCTTTAGTATATCCTTCTTGTTTGTCACATCCCCGCTAAGAGCGGAAACACGAGGGCGTAACGAGACGGGAATCGTCATAACACATGGTAAGCGATAGAGATGCAATAATAATAATGATGACAAGCGTGTCATGACAACACCCGACAACAAGGGGACTTGTGTCGTGTTTAGTCAGTAATCACGACCACATAGCCATAAGCATAAACATGATGTAAGATAAGCATAGATAATAACATTGTATGCAATTCCCACAACCGGGGAACAAGTTACAAAGTATAATGTTGTTTGAAATAGATACATCAATTGTTTTCAAAAATACGAGTTTTAGCCCGAAAATGCATCCTAGGGTCTCCACTAAGGCAGCACACCTAGAACCTCAGCAAGCATGATCACCTGAAAAGATATGCTCAAAATGGCGTACACAAAGAATCTTGTCGGAATATATTCACCCAAGGCCCGTACGTGGCTATTGTTGGTACTAACTACTATACCAACACGAGGGTGGGGCTTTCAACCTAGTAGTACTACCAATACCTAACCGTCGGTTCCACACTGGAATTGAATGGTTGTAAGAAAGAACCACAAAGCAGACTCAAGCATGTATCAGATAAGTACCCACAAAACAGTAGCACATTGAATCCAAGTATGTAAATTGTATGTATGTTGTACAGCATAGAAAACGGGCGAGCATACTTTTCCCCCATGTTTGTAAATGTTTGTAAAGTAGTATAAGCACAAAAAGGGGCCACGAAACTCACATGTTAAGTGGTAAGTATGAAAGATCCAGATTCCCAACAGTTGTATGCAGAGAACAGTCAACACCTATTGACAGTTATTGTTAAGCATTAATGACCTGTACAAAGCGTATAGTAATGTTTGGTCGGTTCGGGTTGTATCATTTCGGTCGTGGGTAGCACACGCACACAAGCGGACACACGTATCAGATCTTATGTAGATCCAAGTACTACGAGTAGTCGTCATTGCTTAAGACATCCGTGAAATGATCTCGTGGTTATGAAAGATAGCACTCGTTAAGTATTTGGAGCTCCAATCGGATTGTCGATAATTGTAAAATGTTAGGTGTTTTCAATTGAAATAGTATGTGCGTGTTGATAGCGTTGACTTTAATTTTGTGGTGGAGCAATGACACTTTTACCGATGTTACCTTATCATCATCAGACGTTCAAGGGGAAAACCACACTCAACATCATCAGTCACACAACATGACCAGACGCACGACTCAACGCTCCATCCTTACGAATCAACCTTCAATCGTACGAATCAGCTTCATTCGTACGATTGAGTCCTCATTCGCATGGCTGGCATTCAGTCGTACCACACAACGCACATTCGCACGACCCAACCTCCATGCGCACGAATCAACCCTCAATCGTGCGAATTAGCTACTTTCGTGCGATTGAACCTTCATTCGTGCGATTGGCTCCAGTCGTGCGAAACACGCACAATCGCATACATTCAGTCGGTCACCTGACTAAATCGCACACAATCATGCATACGCATGACTCAATCACATACACTCATTCGCACGCATGACTCAATCGCATACAAACTCACAGTCGCACGACTCAGTCGCACGACATGCCTAGTCGCACAACTCAGTCGCATGATTGACTTAGACGCAAGATTCAGTAGCACGACTCCCTCAGTCGCACGGCTCAATCGCCTGAAAGACCCAGTTGCCTGAACTGCAGAATCGCGACTGTGCTCAGGCTGAGCAGCCCCCGAGCTGCTCTAAACGCAAGTTTTACACCACAAGGACTTCCAGAAACACTCTACAAACATACACAAACATGAAACACAAGCAGAAAGACCTCACACGCATCCACACGACCTCATGTGCTCGGATGAACCCGAGCACCCAAAACCCTAGAAAACACAGCAGTAAAACCAAGCCAAAAACGGTTGAACAAGGTTGTCTACCTGCTAGGAACGAGTATACACGATGATACCCAAGATTTGGCAGTGAAAACGCAACAAACGTGATGGTTTTAGGTGCTAGATCGAGAGAGAAAGTGGAGAAGATGTGAAGGTGAAGAAGATAAGATGAGGATAAATGGCTGGGAATGGGGTTTAT
The DNA here is from genome assembly GCA_025506515.1 of Flaveria trinervia. Taxonomy (NCBI): domain Eukaryota; kingdom Viridiplantae; phylum Streptophyta; class Magnoliopsida; order Asterales; family Asteraceae; genus Flaveria; species Flaveria trinervia. The sequence continues at coordinate 62,821,182 of CM046451.1, forward strand.
ATACCCAGTCCAAGTTTGCAAAATTAGAATTTTAGTCCCTGCACTTAACCCTCGAGTTTCCCCAAATTTGTTTGGGTTGATTACGACCTTAAAATGTTTGTTATATTAAGGTTAAAAGTGTGTTTAATGGCATTTGATAGTCTAAAATGGTTTTATTAATGACAATGGTTGAAATTAAAATGATATATTTGGTGGTAATGGTGATGAAATTTATAAAAGGTTTATGCTTAACACACGTTCTCGAAGGAAGTACAGGCACAAGGGAAAATAAAGCAGGAGTTCATGAAGAAAAGGAAGAATAATTAAAATATTTCTATACTTAATTATGACGTTCGACGGACCTTAAGGCGACGGATGTCACATTGTTCTCCTTGGCTTCAATAGAACCCTCATTCATTAGTTCAATGCATCCCACACCTACTTAGCTATTTTGCATTTCTTGAAACCATTATGTATAGAGTTTGGAAGAGTAGTCTGAAGGGCTGTCATGGCTTTCTGACCAATTTCTACTCTCTTTTTGTCTTCATCAGAGTAGTCAGCAACCACCTTCGGAATCATACCAACCCTAACAACAGCTGAAGTGGTGCTTAGTAGGTAAGGTCCTGAGACAACAAATTCTCACATCCTAGAGTCTTGTGACTTTATGAAACCTTCCATTATTTGGCACCAAGGGTCAAAGTCTTCAGGAATGATCAGTGGGGACTTAGTCATGGTTCTAGTTTCCATATCATCTTTAGTGAGAGATTCCATTTGAGATGTTAAGTATTTTGTGTGTGTGAGGGATCTTAAGATGGTGAGATCTTACAATCAAAAGCTTAGAATGCTCTAATACCAATTGCAAGACCGTTAAAGGGATGGTCACTTGCAACACAACAACATAATGTGGAGAGTGAGTTAGAACACTTAACAAATCAAATGGGGAAGTAAAAACCAATCACACTTTGATACTAAGAAACAAAAGTAATAAAAAGACAGAACAAGAACAAATAACACAAGTGTTTGGTTTTCAAGAATGTTGTATATTGCTCTCTAGTTCCATACAAGTGTTACAAAGCATAAAAACAAATACAAGGGACTAGAGAGACTTTATAGTACATCCTACAACCAGCCATACTTTGAAGGCCAACTGGGTACATGATCTAGACAACAAAATCAATGTACGGTTTACAATAGCTCACATCCTAGTGTATATTACAAAAAGGATAGAAGTACATAAAGTAGAAAGAAACAGTCTCAAGAGCTCAATGTATGGTTTACTAAAAAGCATGGACCTTTCACCAACTTGTAAAAGTTAGTGAGTCAAACTGAGTTGCAGCGGAATGGAGGTCCAACTTTATGGTAAAAGTACATCAGATAAAGCATGTACTCAATGCATCACACACCTAGTTAGCTGTTTTGCATTTCTTAAAACCATTATGTATAGAGCTTGGAAGAGCAGTCTGAAGGGCTGTCATGGCTTTCTGACCAATTCTACTCTCTTTTTGTCCTCATCAGAGTAGTCAGCAACCACCTTCGGAATCATACCAGCCCCAACAACAGCTTAAGTGGTGCTTGGTATGTAAGGTCCTGAGACAACAAATTCTCACATCCTAGAGTCTTGTGACTTTATGAAACCTTCCATTATTTGGCACCAAGGGTCAAAGTCTTCAGGAATGATCAGTGGGGACTTTGTCATGGTTCTAGTTTTCATATCAGCTTTAGTGAGAGGTTCCATTTGAGATGTTAAGTATTTTGTGTGTGTGAGGGATCTTAAAATGGTGAGATCTTACAATCAAGAGCTTAGAATGCTCCAATACCAATTGCAAGACTATTTAAGGGATGGTCACTTGCAACACAACAACATAATGTGGAGAGTGAGTTAAGACACTTAACAAATCAAATGGGGAAGTAAAAACCAATCACACTCTGATACTAAGAAACACATGTAATAAAAAGACTGAACAAGAACAAATAACACAAGTGTTTGGTTTTCAAGAATGTTGTATATTGCTCTCTAGTTCCATACAAGTGTTACAAAACATAAAAACAAATACAAGGGACTAAAGAGACTTTGTAGTACATCCTACAACCAGTCGTACTTTGAAGGCCAACCGGGTACATGATCTAGACAACAAAATCAATGTATGGTTTACCATAGCTCACATCCTAGTGTATATTACAAAAAGGATAGAAGTACATAAAGTAGAAAGAAACAGTCTCAAGAGCTCAATGTATGGTTTACTAAAAAGCATGGACCTTTCACCAACTTGTAAAAGTTAGTGAGTCAAACTGAGTTGCAGCGGAATGGAGGTCCAACTTTATGGTAAAAGTACATCAGATAAAGCATGTACTCAATGCATCACACACCTAGTTAGCTGTTTTGCATTTCTTAAAACCATTATGTATAGAGCTTGGAAGAGCAGTCTGAAGGGCTGTCATGGCTTTCTGACCAATTTCTACTCTCTTTTTGTCCTCCTCAGAGTAGTCAGCAACCACCTGCGGAATCATACCAGCCCCAACAACAGCTGAAGTGGTGCTTGGTATGTAAGGTCCTGAGACAACAAATTCTCACATCCTAGAGTCTTGTGAGTTTATGAAACCTTCCATTATTTGGCACCAAGGGTCAAAGTCTTCAGGAATGATTAGTGGGGACTTAGTCATGGTTCTAGTTTCCATATCAGCTTTAGTGAGAGGTTCCATTTGAGATGTTAAGTATTTTGTATGTGTGATGGATCTTAAGATGGTGAGATCTTATAATCAAAAGCTTAGAATGCTCCAATACCAATTGCAAGACCGTTTAAGGGATGGTCACTTGCAACACAACAACATAATATGGAGAGTGAGATAGAACACTTAACAAATCAAATGGGGAAGTAAAAACCAATCACACTTTGATACTAAGAAACACAAGTAATAAAAAGACAGAACAAGAACAAATAACACAAGTGTTTGGTTTTTAAGAATGTTGTATATTGCTCTCTAGTTCCATACAAGTGTTACGAAGCATAAAAACAAATACAAGGGACTAGAGATACTTTATAGTACATCCTACAACCAGCCATACTTTGAAGGCTAACTGGGTACATGATCTAAACAACAAAATTGTTGGACCAAAAGAACCAATGAGCCAGATCAGAAAAACCTTTAAGTCCCACAGACGTCACAACAACTGCTAAAGACACAAGTGCTGTAGACAAAGTCTGAAGACACAAGTGCTGTAGACAAAGTCTGAAGACACAAGTGCTGAAGACAAAGTCTAAAGACACAAGTGCTGAAGACAAAGTCTGAAGACACAAGTGCTGAAGACAAAGTCTGAAGACACAAGTGCTGAAGACAGTCTGAAGACACAAGTGCTGAAGACAAAGTCTGAAGACACAAGTGCTAAAGACAAAGTCTGAAGACAAGTGCTAAAGACAAAGTCTGAAGATACAAGTGCTGAAGACAAAGTCTGAAGACAAGTACTCAACACAGTCTGAAGACAAGTGCTGAAGACAAGTACTGAAGACAAAGTATCAGACGTTGTCACAACAGCTGAAGAGGTCTTCTTCAGTAGTTGTGACGGTTTTCTTTCAGTAGTTTTATATTTTCCTTTTTCAGTAGTTTTGTAATCAGTAGTTTAGTTTCAGTAGTTTAGTTTCAGTAGTTTTATATTTTGTGCTTAGCACTCTCTGATATGTTCTCAGTAGTTGTAAACATTTCAGTAGTTTGTTAAGTGTTAGTTATTTTTGTAATAAATCAGCCAGATGTCACTATCCCGTGATATCAGCAGTGATTGCACTCTATATAAGGAGTGTCAACCTAATTGTAATCGGTGAATGATTGAGCAGAAACATTTGATATAATTGAAACATTCCTTTTCACAGAAATATATTCTCTCGTTACAACCGTATTTGTTCTTAATGCATATGAATATCAAATTCTTGCTATAATTTGTCTAATTCTTGATCTTATTCCGCTGCGTTACAATCTAATCCATCAAACTTGAGATCATTGATCCTGTCAAATGGTATCAGAGCTGGTTAATCATTGATCGATCTAATAATTGATCATTGAAACTGCTATCCAAGATCCAAGTTTGATTGAATTAGCATTTTTGCAAGAAACGGTTATAGAGATTGAATTTTCTGTGTTTTTGGCCATTCATCCTGAGATTTATTCTTGGTTTTCATTGAGTCTGTTGTGGTCTGTGTAAAATCTTTTAATAGCTTGAATTAAATTGTATTTGGACCTAAAATGACTACTCCTTCCAATGATCCTCACAATACTGGTTCCTCAACCAAGCCTCCAATGCTGGTTAGGAGTGAGTATAACATATGGCAACGATGAATGCTCCATCACCTGTCTGTTAACAGCTCAGGTTGTTGGACATTAGTGGTACATGGTCCACACAAGCCTATGGTGAATAACCCAGAAACCAATCAAATGGTTCTGAAGAGGAGGGAGCAATACTCAGATGAGGATAAGAAATTGTTTGAGATTGATGCAAAAGCCCATGGAATTCTGGCCATGGCACTGCCCAATGAAATCTATTCTGGGCTAATGCATTATGAAACTGCCCATGACCTCTGGAATGCCTTGAAAGAACAATTTGGAGGAACAGATGAGGTCTTGGCAAATAATAGAGAAATCCTTGCCAAACAATATGAGACATTCTCTCATAGGAAGGGTGAGACACTGACTTAACAGTTTGAGTGGTTCTCTTGTTTGATCTCCGAATTAAAAATGGTCAAACATGAGTACACCAATAGCCAGATGAATAACAGATTTCTCAGATCACTACCTGAGAGATGGGACACATATACTATTGTCTTACGCTCCAGTGCAAATTTGGACAAACTATCTCTCACCCAACTCCATGGGAAATTGCTCACATTTGAGAGAGAGATAGAACAGAAATGAAAACTGTCATCATCTGGAAAGCTCACTGATGACTTTGTACCAGGAAACACTGCCTTGGTAAGTCATGAGTCAGAGTATGCAGGATCAGAATGCCACTATGATGAGCATATTGATTTCACCTCAAACAATTCTAATCATGCCTTTGTGAGTGTTGATTGTCATTTTGGTAATAATAGTGACAATCTATGCTTTATCATGGATGATTTGAAGGGCATTGCTGATGATGATTTAGAAGAGATGGATATTTTGAGCCAAATGGCCTTGATCAATATCAGATCTCAGAAATTCTACAAGAGAACTGGCAGGAAATTTCCTGGACTCTCTGACAAAACCAAAGTCGGTTTTGACAAGAGCAAGTTGAAGTGTCACAAATTGCACAGGCTTGGACACTTTGCAAGAGAGTGTAGATCAACTGGACTAACACCTCTGCACCCTTTTTGACTTTTCCAAATAACAATTCACAATCCAAAGGGCAACATTCTGCTGGTTCTAGTCATTCATCACACCCTCAATCTCCTGCATATTTTGTTCCTCAGGGTCAAATGCCATATCCTTATCCCCGCTATTATATGCCACAGTCAAATCAAGTTCAAGCTCCTATAGTAACACAACCTCATGCACTACCAGAACCTCAACCATCTCCATCTCAATCACAACCTCATCACAGCTTCTTCACACCTGGAGTCGTTGACTGGAGTAGCTTACCTGATAACTTGTCTGGTAACACTGAGCAATACTATGTTGGTGCTAGTCAACATGGTGGTGAACACCCTTTTGGAAATCTTGCTCTCATGGCCCTGGAGTCTACTGAGGGTTCCTGCTCAAATGCATCATCTTCACAGGTAACTCAGGTATCTTCAGAGGCTAAAGCCAAGTTATGTTCTGAAACATGCATAGCTGCCTTTGTCTCTATTAGAGAGGCAAATGTAGCATTAATAAATCAAAAACTTGAGTTTGAGAAAACCATTTCCAAAAGAAAAGCTGAGTATGAGTCTGCTCTTAACAGTAAAAGTGATGAGATTTATAAGCTTAAATGCCAATTAAATGATGAAAAGGCCAAGCTAGAGGTTATTCTGGAAGACCACAGGAGTCTCAAAGAAAAACTTGCAGTGACCCAAGTTGAGTGTGACCGTTGGGTCTACTCATGCAAGGGATTTGAAATGCTTCTTAGTAAGCAATCAGCTTCCAATGTGAAGTTTGGCATTGGTTATAATCACACTGCTCCTCCTACAAATTTTGCTTCAAGAGCAGAAGTGAAATCTGATGGAGAAAGCAATAACCAATCCACCTCATCATGTGATTCACTTTCTGATAGAGCACCATCAGAAGTTGAAGTTAGTATTATTCCCTCATTGAACCTATCAGCTGATCTTGATGGTTCAAATACTGACACTCACATGATCAAAGAGTTGATCAACTCAAGAGTTATTTCTGGAAGTCCTAAGAGGACTGGAGAGCAAGATTTAACACCTGAAGTTCAAACTCCAACTACTGTCAGCACTGAAGAGAAGAAAACTGTCAGTAGAAAGGGTTTGAAGACTACTAAAGAGGAAGTCAAGAAAGCAAATAGTGCTTCCAAAGTGCTGAAGAACAAGTCTTCAGTAGTTTCATTCTCTTTAGTTGATGATCAACATAAGATGAAGAAGAAACCATGTGAAATATGTGGTTTGTTCAATCATCTTACAGATGATTGTTGGTACAAAAGAGGATCCAAACTCAAATATAAAGAGGAAATTAAAGAGAAAATGGTTAAAATGAAAACTGAGTTTGAAGCCACATTTGTACCAGCAACATCAAATCCTGTAACCCTTAAGTCCAAAAAGAAATCCAAAAAGGAAGGGGTTAAACAGGTAACAGCTGAGATTGCTTAAAAGAAGAAGGTGCAACATAGGAACTTATCAAACTCCAATGCCAATGTGTCTAGAGAGCTGAAAGCTTTATCACAAAATCAGACACAGCTGGTTATGATGATTCAACATCTATTGGGAAGAGTTAACCAATTAGATGTTCCTATGTTGAAACCACAGAAAAGGAGGTCCAAGCCAAAGGATTCCTCTTCTTCACCATCTTCTTCCTCTCACGCTGTTGTTTCCAAGAAACCTATTAGTTTACCATCTGTTGATGAGAACAGGCCCAAAACCAAAAAGTTTGGGTCTGAAAATCTAACTAATTTGTTGTGTTTTGCAGGGTTCTTCAACATGCCACAGAGGCATCTGGTATGTAGACAGTGGAGGATCCATGCATATGACAGGAAACAGATCACTTCTTAATGACTACTCTCAAGGAAGGAAGGGGTTTGTGTCATTTGGCAATGATGCAAAGGGTTACATCATCGGCAAAGGCTTTGTTTCCAATGGGGAAATAATGTTTGATGACGTTAAACATGTGGAAAATCTCAAGTACAACCTCCTGAGTGTCAGTCAAATGTGTGACAAAGGCCATGTTGCTCTTTTCACCAGTCAGAACTATCGTATTCTGTCATCCAAAGTTCTATGTTTGATTGATAAGGTGTTGGATGAATACACTCTCCTGAAGGCCAACAGGACAGGAAGAGTGTATGCCTTAGTTCTTTCCGAGAAAATAGATCTCAAAGGCCATCCTTGCCTATTTTCCAAGGCTTCCCCTCAAGAATCTACTCTATGGCATAGAAGGCTGGGTCATGTTAATCTCAAAAACATAAATCAACTCATAAACCATGGTTTAGTAAGGGGACTGCCTATGAAGGAGTTCAATTGTGATGAAATCTGCATTGCATGCTTAAAAGGGAAACAACATAAAGTTTCATTCCCACCCATAGAAGAATCCAAGTCTAATGCCTGCTTACAACTACTGCACATGGATCTTTTTGGTCCTGTGAAGGTAATGAGTATGGCAAAGAAGAAATATTGTCTAGTAATTGTGGATGATTACTCTAGATATGTATGGACTTTCTTCTTGCATTCAAAGGATGAGGCTGCTCGGTCCATTATGAACTTTGTGTTACACGTTGAGAAGCAGTATTCCCTACCAGTTAAGTGTGTGAGGAGTGACAATGGTACTGAATTCAGAAACCACACTCTTGATGAGTTTTACTGGTCAAAGGGAATCATGTGGCAGTATAGCATCCCAAGGACTCCAGAGCAAAATGGAGTAGTGGAGAGAAAGAACAGGACCCTCATTGAAGCTGCAAGGTCCATGTTGGCTGATTCTGGTCTGCCACTGACCTTTTGGCTGAAGCTGTCAATACAGCCTGCTATGTACAGAATAGAGCCTTAGTAAATCAGAGGTTGATGAAAACTCCTTATGAAGTTTTACATCATTTAGCCCCTTTGATTTCATTCTTCAGAGCATTTGGGTGTCCCTATTACATTCTCAACACAAAGGATCAACTCCAAAAGTTTGATTCTAAGGTGGATGCAGGGTATTTTGTTGGGTATTCATCCACTTGCAAGGCTTACAGAGTATTCAACTGTCGGACAAAGATAGTTGAAGAAACCTTACATGTGAAGTTCAATGAATCCCCTAAGGATACAATTCCACAAAACCCTGTGGAGTTGTTTGATCTGGACATTCTGCAATATGTTCCTTATCAACCGCCTGCTGTTGCAGATCATATGAATCCATCATCTTCTGTAGCTAGTCATCCGTCCGGTGTTACTGATGATGTTGATGATATCAGTAATCACCTTTTCAAGTTTAGTGATCAACTGCCTAATTCAGCTAGACCTGATGTTCCTGTAGCTCCAGTAGCACAATCCACAACAAATGCTGATGAGATTTCTACGACTTCAACTTCCTTTGAATTACGATCTACTGATTGGTTTCAAGGAAATGCTTCACCATCACCATCTGTTGCTGTTGAGCCTGCTACAAACACTTGCACGGATCTTATTGTGTACCAAGATCTGAAGAATCACCCTATCTCTCAAATCATTGGTGATATCAATGCTGGCGTGTCAACAAGAAGTCAATTGTCAAATTTTTGCTTCTATGCTCTCTTCATTAGTCAGCAAGAGCCAAAGAACTATCACATGGCTTTAAGGGACAATGGATGGGTTGAAGCCATGCAGCTTGAGCTTCTTCAGTTCAAGAAACAGCAAGTGTGGGAACTGGTTCCTCTACCTCCAGGTAAGTGTGCAATAGGCACTAAATGGGTGTTTAGGAACAAAACTGATTAAAATGGGCTTATTGTTAAGAACAAGGCCAGACTGGTTGTACAGGGGTTTTTACAAGAGGAAGGTATTGATTATAATGAAACCTTTGCCCCTGTAGGCAGACTGGAAGCAATTCGATTGTTTTTAGCTTAAGCTGCTTATCACAACCTTAAAGTTTTTCAAATGGATGTCAAAAGTGCATTTTTGTATGGGAAAATAAAGAAGAGGTCTATGTATGTCAACCACCAGGTTTTGAGGACAATAAACATCCTAATGGGTGTATAAGCTTGATAAGGCTCTCTATGGGTTGAAACAAGCTCCTAGAGCCTGGTATGAGACATTATCAAACATTCTTCTGGAAAATAATTTCACTAGAGGCTCCATAGATAAGACTTTATTCATTAAGAAAGCTGGGCAGCATAATCTACTTGTTCAAATTTATGTAGATGATATCATTTTTGCATCCTCTGATCCACAGTTGTGTGATGCCTTTACAATGTTGATGCAACAGAAGTTTGAAATGAGTGCCATGGGAGAATTGCAGTTCTTTCTGGGTTTTCAAATCAAACAAAAGGCTGATGGAATTTTCATTCATCAGTCCAAATACACAAAAGATCTTTTGGAAAAGTTTGATTCACAAAACTATAAGCCCTGTTCTACTCCCATGTGCAACACCACACAACTGATACAGATCAGAAAGGTAAAGTGGTTGATGAAACACTTTACAGATGTATGATTGGGTCCTTGATGTACTTAACAGCTTCTAGACCAGATATTATGTTTGCTACATGTGTTTGTGCTAGATTTCAGGCTGCACCTAAGGAGTCTCATTTGATTGCAGTCAAGAGGATCTTTAGATATCTGCAAGGCACTCCATCTCTAGGTTTATGGTATTCTACTAGACATTCTGGTAAATTAGTTGCTTTTTCTAATAGTGACTATGCAGGGTGTAAGTTGACAAGAAAGTCCACTTCTAGAGGATGCAAATTCTTAGGCAACTGCTTGATTTCTTGGCAGAGTAAGAAGCAGACCTCAGTTGCTACATCAACTGCTGAAGCAGAGTACATTGCTACTGCAAGCTGTACATCTCAGGTACTCTGGCTTCAAAACCAATTATTGGATTATGGCATAACAGAGACTAAGACCCCATTGTTAATGGACAGCTCTTCAGCTCTTTGTATTGTCAAGAATCCTGTCCAACACTCTAGGACTAAACATATTGAAATCAGGCACCATTTTGTTAGAGATTGTTTTGAAAAAGGTCTGATTGATCCAAAATTTGTTCCTAGTGCTGATAAGCTTGCAGACATTTTCACTAAGCCCTTGGATAGCACAACTTTCCAAAACCTAGTGCTAAGGCTTGGTATGCTGCAGCTAGAATAAGTGACAACTACTGATGATCTCAGCTCACAAGTACTGATGATCATTAGTTTATTATTGTCATATATAAGTACTGAAGTTATCCTCCCTTGAGAAGTTTTTAAAACTACTGGAGCTTAAGTAACCTCTCAGTACTCTATTTGTTAAAACAGCTGATGTAGTTACAACAGCTAATGTAGTCACAACAGCTGATGTAGCTACAACTATTGATGTCAGAAATGCAGATAAGTACTGAGGATGAGAAGGCACAAGAGAAAACCAAGGAGTTGGAGAAGGAAAAGGAACAACAACTGATCACTTACAAAAGAAGAAAAGTGCTGGTGATCAAAAGAATGCTAACGAAAAATCCTTGGAGGAGCTGATAAAAGATGCAGATGAAGCACACAACCGATCCATGGACAAAATCATTGAGCAACTCTTCAAGCAAGACTTTGATACAGCCAAACTAGACAGTGAGATCAGGAGGTTGGAAGTAAGTGAAATCCAAAACGGATGGGCTGGGTACAGTGTGCTGGAGAAAGAGAGATTGGAGATCATGATTCGATTCATAGCCAAATATTTAGGAAGATCACTTATGGAGATTCGTTCATGGACCAGAGACAGCATTCTGGCTATAGCCACCAGAATCTGTTTATCTGAGCAATTACATAAGGGGATAATTATTGAAGCACTTGATGAGGCTGGAGCTCGGAAAAGGCTTGAAATGGAAAAACTCACAAAAGCCAAACTTACAACCAAAATGCTTGAACAACCTTCCCAATCACCCACTCAAAAACAGCCTACCCCTCAAATCTCCAAACCAATCTCAAAACTCAAATCCAAACATCCTCAACCTTCAAAACCAATTCCTTTACCACAAAAACCAACCCAACCATCATCCAGTGATGCACCTAGAAGGAGGAGAAGGGTGCTGAGGATAGAAGAAGATGAAGAAGAAGATGATGAAGATGATAGTCTGCCACTCTCTGCTGTTCTAAGGGTACCAGAACCCAGGAGTCAACTCATGATCACACCTGACTCACAAAGGGAAATGGTTAGAGTTAAAATAGAAGACGAAGAACAGCAAAAGCAGCACGATGAGCAACTACTGAAGATGGTTGACAAGGAATTTCCCCAGTCATCATCTATACAAGCCATGAAAGGGCATGCTCAGAGGCTGTACACTCTCAGACACACATTTCAGTATCAAAAAGAGAGAGTGAGAGTATGGCCAGGTTAGAAAAACAATAGACTCTACAATCATGTTGGCCATTGTAGTCTCACCTTGGGAAATACTCGATGAATTCAACAAGGCTCATTAATCAAAAATGACCCCTCAAGCCTTACTAGAAAACAAGTTGATCAAAAAGGGGTTATTATATAAGAAGCTTGAAGACATTAAGAAGAATGAGCTCCAGTTACTCCTTGAGGGCACCCATCCTGATGAATTCGTCTATAGGGAGATAACTACTGTGGAGTTGAAGAATGGTAGGACTGTAAAGTACCTATCTGAGTACTATGGTCTAGAGTTCTTCTTTGAAGGAGGAGTAGAAGAACTCTCCAAGGAGGAACAGGTTGTTCTCCTTGAGGCCTATGTTCGTGAGTCTTACAGACTCGTAAATGGGAAGTAGGTTTCATGGTTGGGATCACAACTCTATGTCCAGATTACCCAAAACAGAGTTCCCCTCCATACTTAGCCAAACACATGATTAGAAACCTCTTCCTGGCCTGTGCTGATCCGATTCTCTGAAGCTGATCAAGAGAAGTCTTTGCCAACAATAAGTGGGACCTCAATAAAGCTAAAGGTTTTGGCTGCATTGGTTCAGGGGGAGTTTGTTGGACCAAAAGAACCAATGAGCCGGATCAGAAAAACCTTCAAGTCCCACAGACGTCACAACAACTGCTGAAGACACAAGTGCTGAAGACAGAGTCTGAAGACACAAGTGCTGAAGACAAAGTCCAAAGACACAAGTGCTGAAGACAAAGTCCGAAGACACAAGTGCTGAAGACAAAGTCTGAAGACACAAGTGCTGAAGACAAAGTCTGAAGACACAAGTGCTGAAGACAAAGTCTGAAGACACAAGTGCTGAAGACAAAGTCTGAAGACACAAGTGCTGAAGACAAAGTCTGAAGACAAGTGCTGAAGACAAAGTCTAAAGACACAAATGCTGAAGACAAAGTCTGAAGACAAGTTCTGAAGACAGTCTGAAGAGTACTGAAGACCAAGTATCAGACGTTGTCACAACACCTGAAGAGGTCTTCTTCAGTAGTTGTGACGGTTTTCTTTCAGTAGTTTTATATTTTCCCTTTTCAGTAGTTTTGTAATCAGTAGTTTAGTTTCAGTAGTTTAGTTTCAGTAGTTTTATATTTTGTGCTTAGCACTCTCTGATATGTTCTCAGTAGTTGTGAACATTTCAGTAGTTTGTTAAGTGTTAGTTATTTTTATAATAAATCTGCCAGATGTCACTATCCCGTGATATCATCAGTGATTGCACTCTATATAAGGAGTGTCAACCTAATTGTAATCGGTGAAGGATTGAGCAGAAACATTTGATACTCACATCTTAGTGTATATTACAAAAAGGATAGAAGTACATAAAGTAGAAAAGAAACAGTCTCAAGAGCTCAATGTATAGTTTACCAAAAAGCATGGACCTTTCACCAACTTGTGAAAGTTGGTGAGTCAAACTGAGTTGCGGCAGAAAGGAGGTCCAACATTATGGTAAAAGTACATCAGATAAAGCATGTACTCAATGCATCCCATACCTACTTAGCTATTTTGCATTTCTTGAAACCATTATGTATAGAGTTGGAAGAGCAGTCTGAAGGGCTGTCATGGCTTTCTGATCAATTTCTAATCTCTTTTTGTCTTCATCAGAGTAGTCAGCAACCACCTTCGGAATCATACCAGCCCCAACAATAGCTGAAGTGGTGCTTGGTATGTAAGGTCCTAAGACAACAAATTCTCACATGTTAGGATCAGTGATCTACGTTTGATTGATTAGAGAGTATAGCAGCGGAATTCTAACACTGAATTAGCCAATTCACAAGAACGAAAAGATATTCAATGAAGAACAAAAACGGTTATAGATAGAGAGAATTCTACAAATATATTTCATTCAATATTCTCTTTCGTGGTAACAGAATGTCACACTTACAATTAGGTCGACACCTCTTATATAAGAGATGTGACGTCTGCTGATGTCACTTGATAGTGACATCTAACAGAATTATTCCAACTGAAACACAACTACTGAAGATGTCAAAACAGCTGACATCTTCTTACAAAAATACTAAGTGTTATCAGTTACTATAACTACTGAAACACATAAAACTACTGATACTACAACGACTGAAGAACAAGCTCTTCAGTCGTTTTACAAAACTTCTGAAAGTAAAAACATAAAACTACTGATATCACAACTACTGAAGAAGTACTCTTCAGTTGTTGTGACAAACTACTAAAACTTCAGTACTTGGTCTTCAGACTTGAACTTCAGACATTTCATCAGCTGATGACTTCAGTAGATATCATCAGCTGATGTCTTCAGTCTTTGCCTTCAAACTTTGTACACCAGTTGTTGATCTTCGGCACTTGTAGACTCTTCAGCTGTTGTACTTCAGTACTTTGGTCTTCAGCTTCAGCACTTGCGTTCTTCAGCTGTTCAGCTTCAGCACTTGTGTTCTTCAGCTGTTGAGCTTCAGCACTTGTGTTCTTCAGCTGTTGAGCTTCAGCACTTTAGTCTTCAGCTGTTGAAGTCTTCAGCACTTGATCTTCAGCTGTTGGAGTTTTCAGCACTTGTCGAACTGCTGATGAAGCCTTCAGCAGTTGTTGTGATATCATGTGGGACTTAGAGGTTTTCTGATCTTGGCTCATTGGTTCTTTTGGTCCAATAAACTCCCCCTGAACCAATGCAGCCAAAACCTCTAATTGATTTATTTTCCCACTTATTGTTGGCAAAATGGTTGGTCTTTTTCCTTCTTGATCAGTAGAGAAGATGACCCATATTAGCACTGGCCTGGGAAGAAATCTCAAAGATTTGTTTGGCAAGGTATGAATGGGAACTCTGTTTTGGGGAACTGGACACAAAGTTGTTATCCCATTCATGAGATTTACTTCCCCATTATGAGTCAGTATGACTCTCGAACATAGGCCTCAAGAAGAACAACTTGTTCCTCCTTGGAGAGTTCTTCTACTCCTCCTTCAAAGAAGAACTCTGGACCATAGTACTCAGATAAGTACTTTACAGTCCTGCCATTTTTCAACTCCACAGTAGTTACCTCCCTATAAACAAATTCATCAGGATGGGTGCCTTCAAGGAGTAACTGGAGCTCATTCTTCTTGATGTCTTCAAGCTTTTTATATAATACCCCTTTTTGATCATCTTGTTTTCTAGTAAGGCTTGAGGGGTCAATTTTGATTGATGAGCCTTCTTGAATTCATCAATTATTTCCCATGGTGAGACTACAATGGCCAACATGATTGTAGAGTGTATTGTCTTTCTAACCTGGCCATTGTATCTGTGTGGAATAGATCTTTTGTGAATTCTAGAACTCACCTTGGGGTCTGGCCATACTCTCACTCTCTCCTTCTGATACTGAAATGTGTGTCTGAGAGTGTACAGCCTCTGAGCATGCCCTTTCATGGCTTGTATAGATGATGACTGAGGAAATTCCTTGTCAACCATCTTCAGTAGTTGCTCATCGTGCTGCTTCTGCTGTTCTTCATCTTCTATTTTGACTCTAACCGTTTCCCTTTGATAGTCAGGTGTGATCATGGGTTGACTCCTGGGTTCTGGTAGCCTTAGAACAGTAGAGAGTGGCGGAATATCATCTTCATCCTCTTCTTCTTCATCTTCTTCTATCCTCAGCACCCTTCTCCTCCTTCTAGGTGCATCACTGGATGATGGTTTGGTTGGTAAAGGAGTTGGTTTTGACGATTGAGGATGTTTGGATTTGGGTTTTGAGATTGGTTTGGAGATTTGAGGGGTAGGTTGTTTTTGAGTTGGTGATAGAGAAGGTTGTTCAAGCATTTTGGTTGTGAGTTTGGCCTTTGTAAGTCTTGCCATTTCAAACCTTTTTCCAGCCCCAGCCTCATCAATTGCTTCAATGATAATCCCCTTATGAATTGCTCAGACAAACAGATTCTGGTGGCTATAGCCAGAATACTGTCTTTGGTCCATGAACGAATCTCCATCAAAGATCTTCCTAAGTATTTGGCAATGAATCGAATCATGATCTCCAATCTCTCTTTCTCCAGCACATCATATCCAGCCCATCTGGTTTGAATTTCCTCTACTTCCAACTTCCTGATCTCACTGTCTAATGTGGCTGTATCAAAGCCTTGCTTGAAGAGTTGTTCAATGATTTTGTCCATGGATCGGTTGTGTGTGTCATCTGCATCTTTTACCAGCTCTTCCAAGGATTTTTCTTCAGCATTAGTTTGATCACCAGCACTTTTCTTTCTTTTGTAAGTGATCAGTTGTTGTTGCTTTTCTTTTTCTAACTCCTGGGTTTTCTCTTGTGCCTTCTCATCCTCAGTTCTTTTTCTCTTCTTTTCTTTCACTGCAGTACTCTCCCCCTTTTGGATGCATTGGAGACAGGGGTTTGTACCGCAGAAAGTTTCTTGTGCACAGCATCATCAATGAGTGGTTGTAGACTTGAGGAAATCCTCTCATCAATGGCTTTATAAACAATGTCAGTGATGATGGGAGTGATGAGAGGGAGGGATTGTTGGAATACAGCAACCATCTGCTCTGGGGGGTTCTGTCCCGGAGAGATAATGCCAAAAGCAGAAGCTGGAGGCTCAGTGAAGTGAGAGGGTAAAGTGTTTGGGGAACCTTCAAAGGAAGGTGCCATCTGTGGGTTGGTGGGGGCAGATGGACCTACATCCTGAGGCTTCTTGGCAAGCAGTTCTTGTAGTCTGCTTACCTCAGCCTCCAGGATGGTGTTGTGGGCTAGAACGTCATAGAAAAAGCCCAGGTCATCATCAGCAGAAGCTGAATCACCTGACCTCCTGCTTGTAGCAGGATTTACATGCACTGGGTGTAGACCAGTTTTAGCATGTGCCCCTTTTTCTTGGAACTGGGGACTTCCAGCCTCAGGACTATGTCCTTCATCAGCTGTTGCCTCTAGTGAGGTCTTAGCAATGTTACCAACCTCATTCTGATCATGTGCTGATGCAGAAGAGGTGGCAGCCTCACTAGATGTTCTAATCTCCCTATCCACACTAGGAGATAGAACTTGTAAACCCCGGTGCTGTGGGTTGTCAGAAACATGGTGATCCTCTTCCTCAATGGCTGTGGTTCTCCCCTTTGTTGGTGGTTGTTGGGGAGGAGGAGAGGCATGCAACTGAGTCAGCACATTTGCAATAATTATGGTTGGACTTTGGGGGGCGGTTGCATGGGGAGATGGGGTAGAAGCAGTGTGCACCTGGGGAGGATGGTGCTCTTCAATGGCAATCTCCTCAAGTGAGGAATATCCAGATGTGTGGGTACCCCTTGTGTGGTGGCTGCAGGCTCCTTTTGAGAGGAATCCTGAGCGGCTATGGCTGGTAGAGTCTCTGATACTGCTGGGGGGTTTAAGCCAGCAAGTATATCCTGCGTTGGTGGTGCAGGAGCAGCTTCAGGGGACTGATCTCCCTGAATAGCTGTTTTGGGTTGTTTTGGTTTTGGTTTAGTGGGGACTTTGGTTCTGATGGAGGAAGCTGTGGGTTCCCTGTGCTTGGGCTTTAACATTCGGGCAGCTTTTTTGAGTGTAAGGTCTGAGTTGTGCCTGGAGTATACCTCAGCCAAAACAGCTGGTGCAGGGACCCGAAGGCCAACAAGGCCATCAGATTTTAATTCATCCAATAATGGCCATCAGAAACCTGGGATATAATGGCCATTGGTTTGCCACAAGTTTCTGAGCCAAGTTCTTTATTTCTAGAAACACAATTTCAGAAAAATTTAGCGGTTGGTGTTCTAGAATAGAATACAATACCTGTTGCCATTGGGATGACATTTGATCCCAAGAAGATGTCTTGGAGGCTAAGCAGACATTTACCATGTGAAAAATGACTTTCTCAGCGTCATGGAAATGTTTCTTTTGAACGGTTGTAGCTCGAAGATCACCTTCATACCCATGATTGATAAGGGACATATCTGTTGTGCCCTTTGGGTATGCAGTCACAGCGGTGGAGTCGTGTAGGTGTAATGCCTGACGAATGATGTCGGCTGTAACGACCACTGGTTTCTGGTTGACAAGGGACCGAACAGAGATCTGACCGGTAGACTCATCAGTATGAACAAAAGCATTTGACCAGAATTGACTGAGGGATTCAGGGTAAATGGTTGGATTCAAGAGAAAGGCTGTGCGATATGGGGAATCCACCATTAAGTCAATGGCATTATCATATTTGTTCCAGAAAGCCGACTTTGTAAGGTAAGCAACGCAGTTATGTCGTGGTTTCAGACTCATGGTCGCCATGTTTGAGAGAGAGATGTTCAGAAAATAACGGCTAATGAAACATTAGAGAAGAGACAGGTATTTATACCGACTGTTAAAATGACTGAAGAGAACAGGTATGTAAGGGTGAGAAAATGACTGAAGGGTGTGGTGTTAGTCATCAGTCATTTTAAACCGACTGTTGACATGGTATTACCCTTTCAGACGTTGAAACAGTTGAAGTCGTGGTTTTAGGCATCAGCAGTTAGAAACCTACTGAAGACCATGGTTTTGACTTCACATGATGAAACAACTAAGGACTTGGTGTTTGTCATCAGTAGTTGTGAAACTACTGAAGACAGTGGTTTTGTCATCAGTTGTTGTAAACAGCTGAAGACTTGGTATTAGTCATCAGTAGTTATAAAAACTACTGAAGACATGGTTTTGCTTCAGTTGTTTAGAATGAAACAGCAGTTGTAGAAACAACTGAAGAGAAAGTTCTCTTCAGTAGTTTTCGTCAATTCATAGCCTTTCAGCTGTTTCATACTGTCCTCAACACTTACTCATCAGACTTTGCATCTGCTTTTCAGGTGTTTCATAGGACGTCAGTACTTATCTGTTTGTACTGATTTCAGTAGTTGTAACTACATCAGTAGTTGTAACTACATCAGTAGTTTGGAACAGATAAAGTACTTCAGTACTTGTGAGGCATTTAGCCGTCAGTAGTTATAAAAACTACTGAAGGTGAAAGGACTCATCAGTACTTATATGTGACATGGTTACCAATGATCACCAGTACTTTTTACTGAAATCATCAGTAGTTGTCACTTATTCTAGCTGCAACATACCAAGCCTTAACACAAGGTTTTGAAAAGTAGAACTATCCAAAGGCTTAGTAAAAATATCTGCAAGCTCATCAGCACTAGGCACAAACTTAGGATTAATCAGACCTTTTTAAAAACAATCCCGAATAAAGTGATGTCTGATCTCTATATGTTTGGTCCCAGAGTGCTGGACTGGATTTTTGACAATACACGAAGCTGAAGCACTATCCATTAATAATGGAGTCTTAGTCTCTGTAATGCCATAATCCAGAAGTTGGTTCTGAAGCCAGAGTACCTGAGAAGTACAACTTGCAGCAGCAATGTACACGGCTTCAGCAGTTGATGTAGCAACAAATGTTTGTTTCTTACTCTGCCAAGAAATCAAACAGTTGCGTAGGAATTGACAACCACCAGAAGTTGACTTTCTAGTTAACTTGCACCCTGCATAGTCACTATCTGCAAAAAGCAACCAATTTGCAAGAGTGTCCAGTGGAATACCATAAACCCAGAGATTGTGTACCTTGCAAATATCTAAAGATTCTCTTGACTGCAATCAAATGAGACTCTTTAGGAGCAGCCTGAAATCTAGCACAAACACATGTAGCAAACATAATATCTGGTCTAGAAGCAGTTAAATACATCAAGGACCCAATCATACATCTGTAAAGTGTTTCATTAACAGCTTTACCTTTCTGATCTGCATCCAGTTGTGTGGTGTTGCACATGGGAGTAGAACAGGGCTTACAGTTTTGTAAATCAAACTTATTCAAAAGATCTTTTGTATATTTTGACTGATGAATAAAGGTTCCATCAGCCTTTTGTTTAATTTGCAAGCCTAGAAAGAACTGTAATTCTCCCATTGCACTCATTTCAAACCTCTTTTTCATTAATGTTGTAAAATCATCACACAACTGGGGATCAGAGGATGCAAAAATGATATCATCAACATAAATCTGAACAAGTAGCTTATGCTGATCCACCTTCTTAATAAACAGAGTTTTATCAATGGAGCCTCTAGTGAAATTATTCTTAAGAAGAAAAGTGGAAGTGTCTCATACCAGGCTCTAGGAGCTTGTTTCAACCCATAAAGAGCCTTATCAAGTTTATACACCCATTCAGGATGTTTATTATCCTCAAAACTTGGTGGTTGACACACATAAACTTCTTCTTTTATTTTACCATATAAAAATGCACTTTTGACATCCATTTGAAAAAATTTTAGATTGTGGAATGTAGCATAGGCTAAAAACAATTTGATTGCCTCTAGTCTGGCTACAGGGGCAAAGGTTTCATCATAGTCAATACCTTCTTCTTGTGAAAACCCCTGTACAACCAGTCTAGCCTTGTTCTTAACAATAAGCCCATTTTCATCAGTTTTATTCCTAAACACCCATTTAGTGCCTATAGCACACTTACCTGGGGAAGAGGAACCAGCTCCCACACTTGCTGTTTCTTGAACTGAAGTAGCTCAAGCTACATGGCTTCAACCCATCCATTGTCTCTCAAAGCAACATGGTAGTTCTTTGGCTCTAGCTGACTGATGAAGAGAGCATAGAAGCAGAAGTTAGACAATTAACTTCTTGTTGAAACACCAGCATTGATATCACCAAGGATTTGAGACATTGGGTGATTTTTCAGCTCTTGGTAAACAATCAAATCTGTGCAAGTGTTTGTAGGACCTTCAGCAGCAGCAGATGTTGATGCAGATTCTTGAAACCATGAAGATGGTGGCAACTCAAATGAAGTTGAGGATGCAGAAATCTCATCAGCATTTGTTGTGGATGGTGCTGCTGGAGCTACAGGAGCATCAGGTTTAGAGGACTCAGGCAGTTGGTCACTAAACCTGAAGAGGTGATTACTACTATCATCATCATCTTCAACAGTAACACCAGGTGGTGAACTGTTGACAGGAGCAACAACAGGAGATTGATAAGGAACATATTGCAGTATGTCCAAATCAAAGAGCTCCACAGGGCTTTGTGGAATCTTGTCCTTTGGAGAGTCATTGAACTTGACATGTAGAGTCTCTTCAACCATCTTTGTTCTGCAGTTGAAGACTCTGTATGCCTTGCAAGTTGATGAATAACCAACAAAGTACCCTGCATCCACCTTAGGATCAAATTTCTGGAGCTGATCCTTTATGTTGAGAATGAAACAGGGACACCCAAATGCTCTAAAGAATGAATGAGAGGGGCCAAATGATGTAGAACTTCATATGGAGTCTTCATCAACCTCTGATTTATTAGCACTCTATTCTGCACATAGCATGCTGTGTTGACAGCTTCAGCCCAAAAGGTCAATGGCAGTCCAGAATTAGCCAACATAGACCTTGCAGCTTCAATGAGGGTCCTGTTCTTTCTCTCCACAACTCCATTCTGTTCAGGAGTTCTTGGAATACTAAACTGCCTCTTTATTCCCTTGGAAAGTTAGAACTCATCAAGTGTATTGTTCCTGAATTCTGTTCCATTGTCACTTCTAATACACTTGACTGAGAGAGAATACTGCTTCTCAGCATACAACACAAAGTTTATGATCTTCTGTGCAGCTTCATCCTTTGAATGTAGAAAGAAAGTCCATACAAATCTGGAGTAATCATCCACAATTACCAGACAGTATTTCTTCTTTGCCATGCTCATCACTCTCACAGGACCAAAGAGATCCATGTGAAGAAGTTGTAAGCAGGCAGTGGACTTTGGTTCTTCAATAGGTGGGAATGAAACCTTGTGCTGTTTTCCTTTCAAACAAGCAGTGCAGTTGTTTCACACTTGAACTCCTTCATAGGCATTCCCCTTACTAAACTATGGTGTATCAGCTGATTCATGTTCTTGAAGTTAACATGTCCCAGCCTTCTATGCCATAAATTAGATTCTTGAGGAGAGGCCTTGGAAAATAGGCAAGGATGGCCTTTGAGATCTATTTTCTTGGAAAGATCTAAGGCATACACTCTTCCTGTCCTGTTGGCCTTCAGGAGAGTGTGAGCATCCAATACCTTGTCAATCAAACTCAGAACTTTGGATGACAGAATACTGCAGTTCTGGCTTGTGAAAAGGGCAACATGGCCTTTGTCACACAGTTGACTGACACTCAAGAGGTTATACTTGAGATTTTCCACATGGTTGACATCATCAAACCTTATTTCCCCATTGGAAACAAAGCCCTTCCCGATGATGTAACCTCTTGCATCATTGCCAAAGGAAACAAAACCCTTCCTTCCTGGAAAGTAGTCATTAGAAGTGAGTTGTTCCCAGTCATATGCATAGATCCCCCACTGTCTACATACCAGATGCTACTTTGGCATGTTGAAGAAACCTGCATTAATAAACAATCAGTTAGTTTTGGAGACCCAAACCTTTTTGGTTTTGGGCCTGGTCTAATCAATAGATGGTAAACTAACAGGTTTATTGGGCACAATAGCTTGAGGTGAAGGAGATGGTGTAGAAGAGGAATCCTTTGGCTTGGATCTCCTTTTCTGGGGTTTCAACACAGGGCCATCAAGTTGGTTAACTCTTCCCAACAGATGTTGAACCATCATTACCAGCTGTGTCTGATTCTGGGAAAGAGCTTTCAGCTCTTCAGACACATTGGTATTGGTGTTTGATGATGAGTTCTTGTGTTGCACCATCTTCTTTTGAGCAACCTCAGTTGTTGCCTGTTGCACTCCTTCCCTTTTAGATTTCTTTTTGGACATAGGAGTAACAGGATTTGATGCTGCTGGTACAAACTTGGACTCAAACTCAGTTTTCATTTTAGCCAAGTTTTCTTTAGTTTTCTCCTTTTGTTTGAGTTTGGATCCCTTTTTGTACCAACAATCATCTGTGAGATGATTGAATAGACCACATATTTCACATGGTTTCTTCTTCATCTTCTGTTGATCATCAACTGAAGAAGATGAAACTACTGAAGACTTGCTCTTCAGCATTTTAGAAGCACTTTTTGCCTTCTTGTCAACTCCCTTAGTAGGCTTCAAATCCTTCCTACTGACAGTTTTCTTCTCTTTAGTGCTGTCAGTTATTGGGATTTGAACTCCAGATGTTATCCCCTCCTCTCCAGTACCCTCAGTACTTCTAGGGATAACACTTGGGTTGACCAACTCATTATCATGTGAGTGTCAGCAGTTGAACCATCAATATCAGCTGATAGGTTCACAGAGGGATTACTACTGACTTCAACTACTGATGGTGCTTTATCAAGTAGTGAATCACATGATGAGGTGGAGTGGTCATTATTTTCTCCATCAGATTCTACTCCTGCTCTTGAAGCAAAATCTGTAGGAGGAGCAGTGTGATTATAACCAATTCCAAACTTCACATTGGAAGCTGTTTGCTTACTAAGAAGCATTTCAAAGCCCTTGCAAGATTGTACCCATCGATCACACTCTACTTGGGTTACAGCAAGAGTATCTTTGAGGTCTTTGTACTTCTCTAAGAGTACATCCTCCCTAGCCTTATCATCAGAGATTTGGCATTTTAATTTATAAATCTCAGTAGTTTTCTCTTTCAGCATAGACTCAAACTCAGCTTTATTTTTGGAAATTATTTGTTCTAGCTCTACATTTTTATTGATTAAAGCCACATTTGCTTCTCTAATAGAGGCAAATGCTGCTATGCAAGTTTCAGAACATAATTTGGCCTTAGCCTCAGAGGATACCTGTGATACCTGTGTTGAAGAGGTACTTGAGGATGATCCATCAGAGGATTCCAAAGTCATGAGAGCTAGATTTCCAAAGGATGCTCACCACCATGTTGACCAGCACCTAAGAACAGTTGTTCATTACCAGACACATCATCTGGTAAGCTGCTCCAGTCACAACTCCTGGTGTGAAGAAGCTGTGTTGTTGAAGTTGATTAGGTTGATGAGATTGGGATGGTTGAGGCTCAGGGAGTGCATGTGGTTGCTGAGCAGTGCTGCTTGAACCTGGCCTGGTTGTGGCATGTAATAGCAGGGGTATGGATATGGCATTGGCCCCTGTGGAACAAAATATGCAGGAGATTGTGGTTGATGATGATAACCAGAATTGACAGGTTGTTGCCCTCTGTTTTGTTGACTATTGCCAGGGAAAGTCACAAAAGGTGCAGGAGAGTTAGATCCAGATGATCTACATTCTCTTGCAAAGTGTCCAAGCCTGTGGCATTTATGGCACTTCAACTTACTCTTGTCAAAACCAACTTTGGTTTTGCCAGAGAGTCCTGGGAATTTCCTTCCAGTTCTTTTGTAGAACTTCTGAGATCTGATATTTATCAAGGCCATTTGGCTCAAAATATCCATCTCTTCTAAGTCATCATCAGCAATCCCCTTGAGATCATCCATGATAAAACATAGATTGTCACTATTACTACCAGCAGAATAACTATCAACACTCACAAAGGCAGGCTCAGAAGTGTTTGTAAGGAAATCAATATGCTCATCATACTGGCTTTCAGATGACGCATATTCTGACTCTTGATGTCCAATCAGGGCAGTGTTCCCTTGGACAAAATCCTCAGAGCTTGCCAGATGAAGCCAATTTCCTTTTCTGCTCTATCTCTCTCTCGAATGTAAGCAGTTTCCCATGAAGTTGGGTGAGAGATAGGCGATCAACATCAGCATTTGAGCATAGAACAATGGTATATGTGTTCCATCTCTCAGGCAGTGATCTTAGGAATCTATGGTTCATCTGACTCCTGGTATATTCATGTTTAACCATTTTCAATTCAGAGATTAAACATGAAAACCGCTCAAATTGTTGAGTCAGAGTCTCACCCTTTCTATGAGAGAAAGTCTCATATTGTTGGGCGAGGATTTCCCTGTTGTTTGCTAAAACCTCATCAGTACCACCAAATTGTTCTTTGATGGCTTTCCAGAGGTCATGAGCAGACTCACAATGCAGAAGCCCAGAGTAAATCTCATTAGGAATAGCCATAGCCAAAATTCCATGGGCTTTTGCATCGATTTCAAACAACTTCTTGTCCTCATCGGAGTATTGCTCCTTCTTCTTTGGAACCAACTGGTTTGTTTCCGGATCATTCACCATTGGCTTATGTGGTCCATGTACCACAGATGTCCAACAACCTGAGCTATTGACAGACAGGTGATGGAGCAATCTTTTGTGCCAAATGTTATACTCATTCCTCACCAGGATCGGAGGCTTGGTAGAGGATCCAGTATTGAAAGGATCATTCGAAGAAGTAGTCATTGTGGAAAATCAGACAGATTCAAGTAAAATCACAATAAATTTAGCTCAGAACCACACAGAACCTCAAATAAAACGGCCAGAAGCGATACACTCTCAATATCTATAACAGATCCTTGCGAATTGCTAATTCGATCAACTTAGAGCGATTGAACATTTCAATGATCAATTGTTAGATCGATCAATGATTAACCTGCTCTGATACCATTTGTTAGGATCTCAGCCTCTTGGTTTAATCGATTGAACAGATATAGCAGCGGAATAGCCTAGAATTAGACAAATTCAAGCAAGAACATTCGATATAAAGCGATAAAAGAATTTTGTTATAGAGAGAGAAATATCTGACAAAAGGAATATTGCATTAAGATTGTCGGCCTCAATGGCACGATTACATGTGAGTCATCCTTCCTTATAAAGAAAGAATGACGTAGGCTGATGTCACTTGAAAGTGACATGTAACCGTTTTATAACTACTGATGTTTAACAACTATTGAAGATGTCAACAACTGACATCTTCTTACAAATGTTCCTAAGTGTTAAACATCTTATTTACAACTACTGAAAACATAAAACTACTGATACTACAACAACTGAAGAACAACCTCTTCAGTTGTTTACAAGTACTGAAAAGGAACAAACTACAGAAAAGTAAACAAACTACTGAAAGGAAAAGAAAACTACTGATGAAGAAAAACCATCACAACAACTGAAGAAGCCCTCTTCAGCTGTTGTCATCAGCTGTTAGCATCAGCTGATGTCTTCAGTACTTGAACATCAGACTTTGTCTTTCAGCTGTTGATCTTCAGTCTTTGTCTTCAGTACTTGAACATCAGACTTTGTCTTTCAGCTGTTGATCTTCAGTCTTTGTCTTCAGTACTTCAGAAATACTTTAGCAGTTGTATTCTTAGACTTTGTAGAACAGCTGCGGATCAGGTCTTCTTCAGCTGTTGTGATGTCCTGTGGGACTTAGAGGTTTCTCTGATCAGGCTCATTGGTTCTTTTGGTCCAACATTCAAACTCTTTCTACTGACAGTTTTCTTCTTTTCAGTACTAGCAGTAGTTGGAGTTTGAACTTCAGGTCTTAAATCCTGCTCTCTAGTCCTTTCAGGACTTTCAGAATTAACTCCTGAGTTGATCAACTCATTGATCATGTGAGTGTCAGCAGTGGAACCATCAACATCAGCTGATAGGTTCTGAGAGGGCTTGGTGCTGACTTCTACTTCTGATTGTGTTGTATTAGAAAGTGGATCACATGAAGAAATAGATTGGTTGTTACTCTCACCATCAGATTCTACCTCTGCTCTGGGAGTAAAATCTGTAGGT
Source organism: Flaveria trinervia (assembly GCA_025506515.1). NCBI lineage: Eukaryota > Viridiplantae > Streptophyta > Magnoliopsida > Asterales > Asteraceae > Flaveria > Flaveria trinervia. The sequence goes on from CM046451.1 coordinate 62,847,293, forward strand.
GGAGCAGTGTGATTGTAACCAATGCCAAACTTCACATTGGAAGCAGATTGCTTACTAAGAAGCATTTCAAAACATTTGCATGATTGTAACCATCTATCACACTCTACCTGGGTGACTGCAAGAGTTTCTTTGAGATCTTTATACTTCTCTAGAAGTATCTCTTCCCTAGCCTTATCATCAGTTATTTGGCATTTAAGTTTGTAAATCTCATCATTCTTATCATTAAGCACAGACTTAATTCAGCTTTGCTTTTGGAATTATTTGTTCTAGCTCAATGTTCTTGTTGATTAAAGCTACATTTGCTTCTCTAATAGATGCAAATGCTGCTATACACGTTTCAGAACACAATTTGGCTTTTGCCTCAGAGGATAACTGTGATACCTTTGGTGTAGAGGCATTAGTGGATGAAGTATCAGTAGAATCCAAAGCCATAAGAGCTAGATTTCCAAAGGGACTGTCACCACCATGTTGACCAGCACCTGAGAACAGTTGTTCATGACCAGACAAGTCATCTGGTAAACTGCTCCAGTCAACAACTCCTGGGGTGAAGAAGCTGTGTTGTTGAGGTTGAGTTTGTTGATGAGATTGGGAAGGTTGTGGTTCAGGCAATGCTTGTGGTTGTTGTGCAATTGGAGCTTGAACAGGATTTGGTTGAGGCATATAATAGCAGGGATAAGGATATGACATTTGACCCTGTGGAACAAAATATGCAGGAGATCTAGGATGTGAATGATGACCAGAACTAGCAGGATGTTGCCCTCTGTTTTGTGGACTAGTACTAGGAAAAGTCACAAAGGGTGCAGAAGAGTTAGATCCAGTTGATCTACACTCTCTTGCAAAGTGTCCCAGCCTTTGGCATTTGTGACACCTCAACTTACTCTTGTCAAAACCAACTTTGGTTTTGCCAGAGAGTCCAGGAAATTTCCTGCCAGTTCTCTTATAGAACTTCTGAGATCTGATATTAATCAGTGCCATTTGGCTCAGAATATCCATCTCTTCTAGATCATCATCAGCTATTCCTTTCAAATCATCCATGATGAAGCATAGAATGTCACTATTACTGCCAGAATGACTCTCAATACCAACAAATGCATGATTAGAACTATTTGAAGAGAAATCAATATGCTCATCATAATTGCTTTCAGATGCAGCATATTCTGACTCATGACCAACCAAGGCAGTATTCCCTGGTACAAAGTCATCAGTGAGCTTGGGTGAGAGATAGGCTATCCAGATTTGCACTGGAGCGTAGGACAACAGTGTATGTGTTCCATATCTCAGGCAGTGATCTGAGGACCTGTTGTTCATCTGGCTATTGGTGTATTCCTGTTTCACCATTTTCAGCTCAGAGATCAAGTAGGAAAAATGCTCAAACTGTTGAGTCAGTGTCTCACCCTTTCTATGAGAGAATGTCTCATATTGTTGGGCAAGGATTTCTCTATGGTTAGCTAAGACCTCATCTGTGCCACTGAATTGTTCCTTCAGGCATTCCAGAAATCATGAGCAGTTTCATGATGCATAAGCCCTGAATAGATTTCATTAGGCAGTGCCATGGCCAGAATTCCATGGGTTTTAGCATCAATCTCAAACAGTTTCCGATCTTCATCAGAGTATTGTTCCTTCTTCTTCGGAACCATTTGATTGGTTTCCAGATTGTTCACCATAGGTTTATGTGGTCCATGTACCACAGATGTCCAACAACCTGAACTGTTAACGACAGGTGATGAAGCATTCTTCGCTGCCATATGTTATACTCGGTCCTAACCAGCATCGGAGGAACCGGTATTGTGAGGATCATTAGAAGGAGTAGTCATCTCAGTTTCAATCAAATTCAGTTAAGCTATAACAGATTTAGAACAAAACACAACAACCAATTGAACCAAGAGAGATCTCAAAATTAATGAACGAAAGCGACAAAAATTGAATAATCTATAACCAGTTCTTGCGAATATGCTAATTCAATCAAACATAGATATCAATTGGCAGTTTCAATGATCAATTGTTAGATCGATCAATGATTAACCTGCTCTGATACCACTTGTTAGGATCAGTGATCTACGTTCGATTGATTAGAGAGTATAGCAGCGGAATTCTAACACTGAATTAGCCAATTCACAAGAACGAAAAGGTATTCAATGAAGAACAAAAACGGTTATAGATAAAGAGAATTCGGCAAATATATTTCATTCAATATTCGCTTTCGTGGTAACGGAATGTCACACTTACAATTAGGTCGACACCTCTTATATAAGAGATGTGACGTCTGCTGATGTCACTTGATAGTGACATCTAACAGAATTATTCCAACTGAACACAACTACTGAAGATGTCAAAATAGCTGACCTCTTCTTACAAAAACTAAGTGTTATAAGTTACTATAACTACTGAAAAACATAAAACTACTGATACTACAACGACTGAAGAACAAGCTCTTCAGTCGTTTTACAAAACTACTGAAAGTAAAAACATAAAACTACTGATATCACAACTACTGAAGAAGTACTCTTCAGCTGTTGTGACAAACTACTAAAACTTCAGTACTTGGTCTTCAGACTTAAACTTCAGACGTTTCATCAGCTGATGACTTCAGTAGATATCATCAGCTGATGTCTTCAGTCTTTGTCTTCAGACTTTGTACACCAGTTGTTGATTTTCGGCACTTGTAGACTCTTCAGCTGTTGTACTTCAGTACTTTGGTCTTCAGCTTCAGCACTTGTGTTCTTCAGCTGTTCAGCTTCAGCACTTGTGTTCTTCAGCTGTTCAGCTTCAGCACTTGTGTTCTTTAGCTATTGAGCCTCAGCACTTGTGTTCTTCAGCTGTTGAGCTTCAGCACTTTAGTCTTCAGCTGTTGAAGTCTTCAGCACTTGATCTTCAGCTGTTGGAGTTTTCAGCACTTGTCGAACTGCTGATGAAGCCTTCAGCAGTTGTTTTGATATCATGTGGGACTTAGCGGTTTTCTGATCATGGCTCATTGATTCTTTTGGTCCAACGTCACATCCTAGAGTCTTGTGACTTTATGAAACCTTCCATTATTTAGCACCAAGGGTCAAAGTCTTCAGGAATGATCAGTGGGGACTTTGTCATGGTTCTAGTTTTCATATCAGCTTTAGTGAGAGGTTCCATTTGAGATGTTAAGTATTTTGTGTGTGTGAGGGATCTTAAGATGGTGAGATCTTACTATCAAGTGCTTAGAATGCTCCAATACCAATTGCAAGACTGTTTAAGGGATGGTCACTTGCAACACACAACATAATGGGGAGAGTGAGTTAAGACACTTAACAAATCAAATGGGGAAGTAAAACCAATCACACTTTGATACTAAGAAACACAGGTAATAAAAAGACAGAACAAGAACAAATAACACAAGTGTTTGGTTTTCAAGAATGTTGTATATTGCTCTCTAGTTCCATACAAGTGTTACAAAGCATAAAAACAAATACAAGGGACTAGAGAGACTTTATAGTACATCCTACACCAGCCATACTTTGAAGGCCAACTGTGTACATAATCTAGACAACAAATCAATGTATGGTTTACCATAGCTCACATCCTATTGTATATTACAAAAAGGATAGAAGTACATAAAGTAGAAAGAAACAGTCTCAAGAGCTCAATGTATAGTTTACCAAAAAGCATGGACCTTTCACCAACTTGTGAAAGTTGGTGAGTCAAACTGGGTTGCAGCGGAAAGGAGGTCCAACTTTATGGTAAAAGTACATCAGATAAAGCATGTACTCAAAAGTCTTCGAAAGAAATCTATCTTCAAGAGTTGGCTTAGAAAGACTTTTTCTTGATGCTTTGGAATATTTCATGTTTGGCTTCGGAAGATATTCTTCTTGGCTTCGGAAGATTTCACGCTTAGAATGTTTTTTAAGGTAGAATGTGAAACTTCTGAAGCATTCTACTTCAACACATAATGAATGCATGCATGATAGATAGTTTGGATGTTTTGGGTTGCATTAGCCTTATATAAATCCATACAACTACTTTGAGTGAAATCTCCTATGAGGAGGGGTCAGTCAAGCTAACCTATGTTGATGGATTCTAATGTTCCGTCACTAGAGAACAATTCCTTGATCTGCCAAGAAGAACATTGGACCAAGCCGTTAAACTCCTTGGCCTCAACTCTGACTTACTTAATAAATAAGAGAATTAGCTAAGTAGAAGGCTAGTCACTCTACTGGATTCAAAGAAAGAGGATATAGTACTAAGTCAGCCCCTTGTGCCTAGAAAAATGATAAACTAGTAGAGGTGTGAAGACCTCTTCTCATAACTTTGTTTTTGAGAGAGAGAATGGTGAGAGAAATAGGCTTAATGCCTCATCTCTGCTACACTTAAGCAGGTTAGATTTTGTTGTGTTAACAGAGAAGCCCCTTGTGCCTACAAAAAAGATAAATAATTGGAGGTTCAAAGACTCTTCTCATAACTTCATTTTTTAGAAAGAGAATGGTGAGATAAACAAGCTTAGTGCCTCATCTCTGCTACACTTAAGCAGGATTGATATTGGTGTGTTAGCAAAGAAGACATTCTACTACCCTCAAACTTTGAGATAGCTTCTCATAACAGAAATCATCTAAGTAGTCTTCATCAGATCTGTGACATCCGGTAAATTTCCGTTACCAAGCTCCGTTAGTTTCGTTAAGTCTTGTAAACACGTGTCGTGAGCACACACTAGTTGTCGTTGAACGTTGGTGACCTATTAATAATGAATAATGTTAATTTTTTGTGAATCTAAATGATTATGTGAATTTTGGGTTATGTTTATGTGTTCACACATTTATAAAAGGTTAATTAAGAATTTATCGCGTAACGCGGAAACGTGCCTATTTATTCGTATGTCTTGTGTTATTATAAAGATAAGATATATAATGATTTTTATAAGTTTATATCTTTATATTATGAAGTTAAAAACACTTTACAAAGAGTTTAAAGCTTAGTTTTTATAAAATACAAATTACAAGGGTTAAAAGGGTAAAATGTAAATTAAAATTAATAAAACAAAACCCCAAACCCTAATTCAACCCCTTCGGCCGCGATCAAGCTCCTCTTCCCCTCTTCTCTTCGATTCAGCCTAGAATCACCAAGGAAGCATCGATTTTGGTCGATTTCAAGGTTTAGAACACGTTAGAATCATCAATTGCAAGTTAACACGCGTTTAAAGGTTAGATTTTTTTCATGTTTTGTGATGTTCTTCATTATGGCCGAACCCTAGATTCGAAATTGATCCTTATTGGGTCGAATTGGATGTTGTTTGATGATGTTAACATGTTAGTTAGATTGTATACATGTTAGTTAACGTCGATTATACAAGAATTCTATGTTTTTAGTGGATTGATCATGAACTTTGGTTATGAAACAAACCCTAATTCGAAATTGTTGTGATTATGCATGATGACTGATTGTTTGATGAATATTTGATGATTATTAGGTTGTATGAATGTTAGAATACGTTGATTATGCAAGAAAGTTGGGATTTTGATGCATTGTTCATAGGTTACTAGAATAGTAACTTTATTTTGCATGTAGTAGTGATCTAGTGATGGATTGATGTTATGGATGGGTTCATGATGATAATTAGATGCTAGATTGATGTTATGAATGCTAGAAATCTTTAATTTGATGATGTTGATCATAGCTTGCCAAAAGTAGAAACTTTTGTTTATGAAGATTGTTAGATTGAGGTGTTTAAGTGTTGTTGATCATGTCTAGATGTTAGTATGAGCTTGAATTGGTATATTATTGATGAATTCATGTATACTTTGGATGTTTGATAGATTTTGGGATATTCTTTCCCAAAAGGGAAACTTTGTTTGTGTAAACGTTGAAGTATGATGTTATGATCATGTTTGGGATGATAGGAACTTGCTATTATGTTCAAGGATGGATTCTAGTGTGATAGAACGTGTTAAATTAGTTGTATGGCATGTTTGGATAATCATGGGTGATAATTGGAATTGGTAATCATGTATGGTTTGGATGTTGTGTAGTAGTAGGACATCATGGTTGGGTCTGGTAATTTATTGTTGTGATGTTGGAATGCAATGTATATGCTTAAAGAATTTGGTTGTGATCAATATACACGCGTGCGGATCTGAGGCCCCCACTTAGTGGGATTGGCACGGTTTAGGATGTGAAGTCGTGAGTGGCTTCACATGGCATGTGATGAATGGTTGAACCTTGTATGACATGTTAGTTGTATTGTAACTAGTGGTTATGTTAATGTGCTAGATTCGCATGACTTGTATAGTACTTGATGGTATGATGATCTATGTGATACACCTGGTTGATATAGCATATGTATGATACTGTTTGAATGTTAATCATGTATGTTGTATGTGCTCATTGGCTTTATTTGCATTATAACTCAAAATGTCACAGCGGGTCAAACGGGTCAACTAGGTCAAACGTGTCTATTTTTCTGGAAGCTTGAGTCTTTGGTTTTGGGTATGATTAGGTTTCACATGTCTTTTATTTACACGTACTTATGTACTCACATGATCTAGGTGACCTGTGAAGGTTGGCTATCCTCTCGTTTCTCAAAATAACCCTAGGTACCTTTGCATACATCAGGTGAGTTCATGCCCCACTCTTTACTTAATCTCTTTTGGGGGAGATAGCATACTGGTATTTATACAAACGCTTTCATTATTTAAGTTGTGTAAAATATTAATATAGTGTTGTTTACCATGGGAAAAGTCCTCACACTTTTGAATTGTTAATATTTAATAGCGGGGAACTTGGGTAGTACTACTGGGTCTGACGAGCCCCACCTGTGTGACTCGAGGTCAACCGGGTTCAATTTGTCCTATTGATCATTGTCACGACATGGTAAGTCGTGACAGGAGGCAACAACTATCACAGTCAGCTTCAATTGCAAAATCACTATGTATTAATATTTACTGATAATAGACTAGCTATCTATTATCATACACTGCTTATATTTGTCGCAACTGTTTACATGTTTATTGAACTCACCAACCTATGTGTTGACATTTTAGTATGCTTTTCTCAGGTCCTTAACTTGCTTGCCATAGGAGCACTGCACGGTTCACTGCATTTTAAGACACTTTGCTTCAAGACAAGTTGACATTTCACAATTATAGTTTACTTTCTGGTTGGCACTTGTTTTGCCATAAGTTATACTTTATAGATTTGGGTTGTTTTCAAAAACGCTTCCGCATTGTTTAAAGTTGGTATTTTGGTTATTTGTTTAAATTATGGCATTTAGAGTCGTTCTGAGTAACTATTGACTGTGATCCTGGTTTGTTCACACGCCTCGCGGTAAAACTCTCCGCAAGTGGATTTTGAGGGTGTGACAGATTGGTATCAGAGCCATTGGTAATAGGGAACTAGGTTGCATACACACTAGACTATAACCGCACACAGTTAATTAGTTACCTGTGCCTTACTCTCATCTACTGTATACTCATTGGCATACACGTCACACTCTCTGCAGCATGGCATCGTCTTCAAGAGCTCCGGTAAACGACCCGAATCACCTACACGATCTGAATCCCCACCTCCCGCACCTGTACCTGATGATGGATTCGATTGGCCCAGACTAGCTTATCCCCGAGAGGAGATTGACTGGGATCAACCATTCGCGTTGATGAAGCGTGACCCTCCGCGTGACTGGCGTTCTTATCCTAGGTTTGTTGACCATATCATGTTTAGGGAATGCGTACCTCTCCTAAAGCCAAGGACTAGGAACAATGCCAATCAACCCATGCTTTCACTCCCACGAACGGCGCAGTCCAACGAGCAACTGATTGCTGCACTAATGGCTGCACTGGATACGGAACAGCATCGTGTGAGACGACTCACGGGTGATGTCTGTACACTATAGCAAGAGGTGTACAACCTGAGACATCAATTGGACGAACTCAAGGAAGAACCGGGAAGACGCTGAACGGTTGTCACCATATGCAAGATGGTGTTATGGCACTCCAAGGACGCGTGACTGCTCGTGAACAGCGGGACGCCATAGCCGATAATAGGATTGCCATATTAGAAGCTCAACTAGCAGCACTCCAGATTGCTATAGCTCCTGCTCCTGCCGCGACTCTGAGGATGAGGAGGATCCCGAGGAGGGACCCGAGGAAGAGGAACCGGAGGAGATGGAGGATGATAGTGACGGGTCAGACATTGTCGATTGACTTCTTTATATAACTAAGACTACGTAGTGTTTTTCTTTTGAAACCTATGTGGGAAGGGTTGTTTCCCCACAACGAACGACAACTTCAATTTTGACATTGCTAAATACATTGTGACTTATTGCATTTATTTACTTTGGTTATTATTTTTGTTATGAATGTTGTGGTTGTGACGATACTTATTTCTTTCATTTACTGTTTACTACGCTTCAATGAGTTAATGTGTATGATGTTACTCATTATGTGTATTGTGATATAAAGTGAAAAGAATGGACGCTCGTGGACGTGGACGTGGACGTGGTCGTGGACGCGGACGTGGACGTGGCACCGGAGAACAGGGTGGTGGTGCTATTAACATGACTCCTGCGGAATTGGCTGCTCTAATTAATGAGCATGTTCAGCCGGCAGTGGCTGCTGCCCACGCGGGTCAACCGGCAGGTAAACAATGACAGAAAAACAAATCTGATATCCTTTAAACTGTAGGGGATGTTTGATTAATGTGTGTTGTGTTAAAACAGACCACCAGTGTGTACATACAAGTCCTTCATGGACTGCAAACCACACACCTACAGCGGTACAGAGGGTGCTGTAGGGCTTGTACGCTGGTTTGAGAAGACTGGTCCGTCTTCTCCAAATGTAACTGTCCACCGGCGGATCAAGTAAAGTATGCCACCGGGACTTTGGAGGGTACTGCCCTGTCTTGGTGGAACGCGCAAGTCCAGATGCTTGGACAAGCGATGGCAAATGGACTCCCCTGGAATGAGTTCAAGGATATGATGATCGAGGAGTACTGTCCTCGAAATGAGGTGCAAAAGTTGGAGATGGAATTCTGGCAGCTTAAGATGAAGGGTTCAGAAATTGAGGCTTACACGACCGTACTCATGAGCTGGCCACATTGTGTCCAGGAATGGTTAATGAGACACATAAGAGAATCGAGCACTACATACAAGGATTGGTGCCTGAAATCCAAAGTATGGTAACAGCTTCTAACCCGACTACGATTCAGCAGGCCATCCAAATTGCCCATAGACTTACTGATCAGGCGGTAGAGCAAGGGCGGTTACCCAAACGGGGCGCTGTGGTGAGCGTGCCCGACAACAAAGGAAGTGGGATGCTCCCAGCAACAACAATAACAAGTCATCATCATCATCGTCTGGCGGTCAATAACAATCCCAGCAGCAGCAACAACCAGTTCAGCAGCAGCAGTGGCGGTTCGATAATAACCGCAATTTCAACCAAACTGCCCCAAATAACCAAGGACCCAGCGGTTACGGCGGCAGACATCCCAAATGCCCACGGTGTAACTACCACCATGTGGGACGGTGTGATAACTTCAAGTGTCACGTTGTGGAAAGATTGGACACGCTGCGAAGGATTGCCGTGGTGAACTAATGAAAGGCCACAACAATCTCAAGAAACCCCCAAGGGTTGTTTTGAGTGTGGGAAAGAAGGGCATTACAAACGAAACTACCCACAGCTAAGAAGGAACGGAAATGGCAACAACAACAACAACAACACTAACAATCATGGAACAACAACAACAATGGCAATAATAACAACAATGGTGGTAATGCACTGGAAATGGCGGCAATAGAGAAGGAGCCAAAGGGAGAGCCTTCGTCATTGGCTCAGGTGAGGCACTAAATGATCCCACAACTGTTACTGTAGATTCCCTGTTAATGGTTGTTTTGCTACGGTACTATTTGATACTGGAGCCGATAGGAGTTTTGTGTCCTTAAAATTCTGTAGTCTTTTAAGTGATATACCCTCTGCTTTAGAATCTAAGTACACTGTGGAATTAGCCAACGGTAAACAATCCATGTACGCATATTCTTAAAGACTGTAGGATAGAACTTGCTGGTCATACTTTCGCTATAGATCTCATGCCTGTTACGCTAGGAGAGTTTTGATGTTGTGATAGGCATGGATTGGCTCTCTAGCAAGCAAGCGGAAGTCATATGTCACGAGAAGATTATACGGATCCCAGTTGGTGATCAATTCTTACCGTCAAGGGTGATAGGAGTGGTGCTGTGATAGGCATCATCTCGTATATGAAAGCTCAAAAGTTGTTACGAAGGGCCGCGCGTGCTATCCTAGCACTTGTAACCGATAAGCAAAAGGAAGAAAAGAGAATGGAGGATATTCCCGTAGTACGCGACTTTCCGGAGGTGTTTCCAGAAGATCTTCCTGGATACCACCGCACCGCCAAGTGGAATTCCAGATTGAGTTGACTCCCGGCGCAGCTCCGATTGCTAGAGCACCTTATCGATTAGCACCAAACGAACTACAGGAGTTGTCGTCACAACTTCAGGAGCTTTTGGATAAGGGTTTTATTCGACCTAGTACATCACCTTGGGGAGCTCATGTACTCTTTGTTAAGAAGAAGGATGACACATCCGGATGTGCATCGATTATCGAGAGTTAAACAAAGTAACAGTCAAGAACCGATACCCTTTACCTCGTATCGACGACTTGTTCGATCAGCTTCAAGGATCAAGCTATTACTCGAAGATTGACTTGAGATCTGGTTATCATCAACTCAGAGTTCGAGAAGAAGACATTCCCAAGACTGCATTTCGTACTCGTTATGGTCATTATGAGTTCTTGGTCATGCCTTTTGGGTTGACTAATGCACCTGCTGTGTTCATGGACCTCATGAACCGCGTGTGCAAACCTTATCTTGATCAGTTTGTCATTGTGTTCATCGATGATAAATGATATACTCTAGGACTAAGAAGGAGCATGAAGAGCACTTACGAATGATCTTGGAACTGTTGAAAAATGAGCAACTGTATGCTAAGTTCTCAAAGTGTGATTTTTGGATAAGAGAGGTACAATTCCTAGGTCATATTGTTAATGAGAAAGGAATACACGTTGATCCTGCCAAGATTGAGGCGATAAAGAATTGGACTACACCCAAAACACCAAGTGAGATAAGACAATTTCTTGGATTAGCAGGATATTACCGCCGATTCATAGAAGGATTTTCTAAGATCGCACAACCTCTCACAGCCTTGACTCACAAAGGAACGACATACGAATGGGCTGAGAGTCAAGAATCAACTTTCCAATTATTAAAACAAAAACTCTGTACTGCCCCGATATTAGCACTACCCGAGGGAACAGATGACTTTGTGGTGTATTGCGATGCATCCATTCAAGGATTGGGTTGCGTCTTGATGCAACGAGACAAGGTGATAGCTTACGCCTCGAGACAACTAAAGGTACATGAGAAGACTATACTACCCATGACTTAGAATTGGGCGCAGTAGTTTTTGCCTTAAAGATCTGGAGACATTATTTGTACGGTACCAAGTGCACTATCTACACCGATCATAAGAGCCTTCAACATATCTTTGAGCAAAAAGAGTTGAATATGAGGCAGCGACGTTGGGTGGAACTACTAAATGATTATGATTGCGCAATTAAGTATCATCCGGGAAGGCGAACGTAGTTACCGATGCTTTAAGCAGGAAGGAAAGCTAAACCCCGACGGGTGCGAGCTTTACAGCTTATTATCAGTACCCAACTGCCCGAAGAAGTTAAGGAGGCACAAATAGGCTTTAAAAGTGGAAAATATTGGTGCTGAATTTTTAAGGGGAATGGATAAGCAGCTAGTGATGAAAGAGGATGGAATTCGGTATTTCATGGATAGACTTTGGGTGCCTGTTCATGGAAATTTGAGAGATTTAGTTATGAGCGAGGCACACAAATCTAAGTATTCTATACATCCTGGATCCGACAAGATGTATCATGACCTAAAGGCTCACTATTGGTGGCCTAACATGAAAGCGGATGTAGCTACGTACGTGAGCAAGTGTTTGACCTGCTCGAAGGTGAAAGTGGAATATCAAAAACCATCCGGACTATTACAACAACCCGAGATTCCAATGTGGAAATGGGAACAAATCTCCATGGATTTTATTACTAAGCTACCCCGGACTAGTACTGGTTGTGACATGATATGGGTTATTGTGGATCGATTGACAAAGTCTGCTCATTTCCTCGCAATAAAGGAAACCAACAAGATGGAGAAGTTAACTCGCCTGTACCTCAAGGAGATCGTTTCGAGACATGGGGTACCGATCTCAATTATCTCCCACCGTGACGCTCGTTTCACGTCACATTTCTGGCAATCATTGCAGAAATCCTTGGGTACACGTTTGGATATGAGTACTGCATATCATCCACAGACGGATGGTCAGAGTGAGCGTACTATACAGAAGCTGGAGGATATGCTACGTGCTTGTGTGATTGACTTCGGGAATAACTGGGAAATTCACCTGCCATTGGTGGAATTCTCTTATAACAACAGTTATCACACTAGTATACAAGTAGCACCTTTCGAGGCGTTGTATGGGAGAAAATGTCGATCACCGGTTCGCTGGGCAGAAATTGGGGATACTCAGATAATAGGTCCCGAGTTAATTCATGAGACGACTGAGAAAATTATACAGATACGGAACCGTATGGCTGCAGCGCGAGACAGACAAAAGAGTTATGCTGACAAGAGACGGAAACCTTTAGAGTTTCAGGTTGGTGACAAGGTTTTGTTGAAAGTCTCACCATGGAAAGGCTTAGTTCGGTTTGGTAAACGAGGGAACTAAATCCGAGGTACGTTGGACCATTTGAGATAGTGGAAAGAATAGGTCCAGTACCCTATCGATTAGCCCTACCTGATTCGCTGAGCGGGATTCATGATGTATTTCACGTGTCAAACTTGAAGAAGTGCATAACTGATGAAACGACGGTCGTACCACTAGAAGAAATTCAGGTGGATGAACAATTGCGTTTTATTGAGGAACCAGTTGAGGTGATGGATCGTGAGGTGAAAACACTTAAGCAAAGCAAGATACCTATTGTTAAAATCCGTTGGAATTCGCGACGTGGACCGGAATTCCCATGGGAACGGGAAGATCAAATGAAGCTTAAGTACCCTCAACTATTCGAAGGAACGATGCCAGCAGACGAAGGTATTGATTTAAATTTTGGGACGAAATTTCTTTCAACATGGGGATGATGTGACAACTCATCCAAAACTCACACGATTTCGATTTCTGTGTGCCAATGCAGTAGACCAGTGATGGAAACCAGGGATGGAACACTCTCACCATGTAACGCAATTTTCGGGACGAAAATTCTTTCAACATGGGGATAATGTGACATCCGGTAAATTTCCGTTACCAAGCTCCGTTAGTTCCGTTAAGTCTTGTAAACACGTGTCGTGAGCACACACTAGTTGTCATTGAACGTTGGTGACCTATTAATAGTGAATAATGTTAATTTGTTGTGAATCTAAATGATTATGTGAATTTTGGGTTATGTTTATGTGTTCACACATTTATAAAAGGTTAATTAAAGAATTTATCGCGTAACGCGGAAACATGCCTATTTATTCGTATGTCTTGTGTTTTTAGAAAGATAAGATATATAATGAATTTTATAAGTTTATATCTTTATATTATGAAGTTAAAAACACTTTACAAAGAGTTTAAAGCTTAGTTTTTATAAAATACAAATTACAAGGGTTAAAAGGGTAAATATGTAAATTAAAAATTAATAAAACAAAACCCCAAACCCTAATTCAACCCCTTCGGCCGCGATCAAGCTCCTCTTCCCCTCTTCTCTTCGAATTCAGCCTAGAATCACCAAGGAAGCATCGATTTTGGTCGATTTCAAGGTTTAGAACACGTTAGAATCATCAATTGCAAGTTAACACGCGTTTAAAGGTTAGATTTTTTTTCGTGTTTTGTGATGTTCTTCATTATGGCCGAACCCTAGATTCGAATTGATCCTTATTGGGTCGAATTGGATGTTGTTTGATGATGTTAACATGTTAGTTAGATTGTATACATGTTAGTTAACGTCGATTATGCAAGAATTCTATGTTTTTAGTGGATTGATCATGAACTTTGGTTATGAAACAAACCCTAATTCGAAATTGTTGTGATTATGCATGATGGTTGATTGTTTGATGAATATTTGATGATTATTAGGTTGTATGAATGTTAGAATACGTTGATTATGCAAGAAAGTTGGGATTTTGATGCATTGTTCATAGGTTACTAAGAATAGTAACTTTATTTTGCATGTAGTAGTGATCTAGTGATGGATTGATGTTATGGATGGGTTCATGATGATAATTAGATGCTAGATTGATGTTATGAATGCTAGAAATCTTAATTTGATGATGTTGATCATAGCTTGCCAAAAGTAGAAACTTTTGTTTATGAAGATTGTTAGATTGAGGTGTTTAAGTGTTGTTGATCATGTCAAGATGTTAGTATGAGCTTGAATTGGTATATTATTGATGAATTCATGTATACTTTGGATGTTTGATAGATTTTGGGATATTCTTTCCAAAAGGGAAACTTTATTTGTGTAAACGTTGAAGTATGATGTTATGATCATGTTTGGGATGATAGGAACTTGCTATTATGTTCAAGGATGGATTCTAGTGTGATAGAACGTGTTAAATTAGTTGTACGGCATGTTTGGATAATCATGGGTGATAATTGGAATTGGTAATCATGTATGGTTTGGATGTTGTGTAGTAGTAGGACATCATGCTTGGGTCTGGTAATTGATTGTTGTGATGTTGTGAATGCAATGTATATGCTTAAAGAATTTGGTTGTGATCATTATACACGCGTGCGGATCTGAGGCCCCTACTTAGTGGGATTGGCAGGGTTTAGGATGTGAAGTCGTGAGTGGCTTCACATGGCATGTGATGAATGGTTGAACATTGTATGACATGTTAGTTGTATTGTAACTAGTGGTTATGTTAATGTGCTAGATTCGCATGACTTGTATAGTACTTGATGGTATGATGATCTATGTGATACACCTGGTTGATATAGCATATGTATGATACTGTTTGAATGTTAATCATGTATGTTGTATGTGCTCATTGGCTTTATTTGCATTATAACTCAAAATGTCACCAGCGGGTCAAACGGGTCAACTAGGTCAAACGTGTCTATTTTTCTGGAAGCTTGAGTCTTTGGTTTTGGGTATGATTAGGGTTTCACATGTCTTTTATTTACACGTACTTATGTACTCACATGATCTAGGTAACCTGTGAAGGTTGGCTATCCTCTTATTTCTCAAAATAAACCCTAGGTACCTTTGCATACATCAGGAGAGTTCATGCCCCACTCTTTACTTAATCTCTTTTGGGGGAGATAGCATACTGGTATTTATACAAACGCTTTCATTATTTAAGTTGTGTAAAATATTAATATAGTGTTGTTTACCATGGGAAAAGTCCTCACACTTTTGAATTGTTAATATTTAATAGCGGGGAAACTTGGGTAGTACTATTGGGTCTGACGAGCCCCACCTGTGTGACTCGAGGTCAACCGGGTGCAATTTGTCCTATTGATCATTGTCACGACATGGTAAGTCGTGACAGGAGGCAACAACTATCACAGTCAGCTTCAATTGCAAAATCACTATGTATTAATATTTACTGATAATAGACTAGCTATCTATTATCATACACTGCTTATATTTATCGCAACTGTTTACATGTTTATTGAACTCAAACTCTTGAACTCACCAACCTATGTGTTGACATTTTAGTATGCTTTTCTCACGTCCTTAACTTGCTTGCCATAGGAGCACTGCACGGTTCACTGCATTTTAAGACACTTTGCTTCAAGACAAGTTGACATTTAACAATTATAGTTTACTTTCTGGTTGGCACTTGTTTTGCCATAAGTTATACTTTATAGATTTGGGTTGTTTTCAAAAACGCTTCCGCATTGTTTAAAGTTGGTATTTTGGTTAATTATGTTTAGATTATGGCATTTAGAGTCGTTCTGAGTAACTATTGACTGTGATCCTGGTTTGTTCACACGCCTCACGGTAAAACTCCGCAAGTGGATTTTGAGGGTGTGACAAGATCGATCTAACTTCTAGGACCAAGATTGATGAAAAGTTGAAGTTGAGAGAGAAAGATAAAAGTGAAGGATCAACAACCAAAGACAGAGCCTTTCTTTAAATGGTTGAAGTTCCTGAAATTGAGTCTATAGTTAGGTAGGAGTTTGAGTACAACTCCCATCAACTAACTCCTTTCAGAGGCCCACAACAAAGGGTGCATATCATTCAAAGTGACAAACTAGTTCTCCTGCTCATGAATGATTTGTACAAACTTCTCAGCACCACATTCGGGAAGAGTAAAGATATAGATAAACATCTTCTATCCCTGGAGCTGTAAGTTTTGACAAGCATGAACAAGTGAGGTTTTGGTAGCATCAGCTAGGGGAGTTTGTAGGATCAAGTAAGGCTGGTGCAACCAAAACTAACACTTAGACTATTTTTGGTGCAACTGATGAAGAACTTCTGAAGGCAAATGAAGAACTTCCAAAGGAAAATGTTGAGCTTCCGAAGCTTAAGTCTGAAGAAGCTTCCGAAGGGAAACTCCAACTTCTAAAGACAAAGTCTTCCTTCTTCCGAAGATCAACACTTAAATGAAATCAAGACAATGACTTTTGAAGTACGAAGACTTGAAGAACGTATTAAGCCTTAGAAGAAGTAGCCTCTTCCGAAGTTTAAATTGCTTTGAAAGAACTTGTGTAGATACATGTGTACCTAGTTTCTGAACATAATGTAATATGTCTTTATTGTCTTACACATATGTAATAGTTTGGGTACTTAATGAAATATAAATGTTTGGTTGTGTTTATCATATTGAATATTTCATTAATTAGTAGTTTAACGCCTATTGAATTGACTATATAGGTCTATGGTTGTTTGAACTAATATTAGTAATGTAATGATTAATAAACTTATTCCATCTTAATAATATGAAGTTCTCATGCGAAACCCATGCTAATGGACCATACGCATGAACAAGTTCATGCGAATGACTCAGTCGCACGACTAAAGCAGGAGACTGGATCAGTTGCATGAGTATAACATGAGATTGACTCAATCACACGACTAAACACTCAGTCTTACGAATGGATCAATCGCATGGCTCAATCACACGACTGAAGCATGCTAATGGTTCGGTCACCCGAATGAGCAACCCTAACCTATAAATGCCACCTAATTCGTGGAAAAAGGAAGGAATTAAGAACACTTCGACTACATCCTTACCCTAGCCGTCCAGAGACCTCTAAGAACATGTTCCATGTTCATAGATCGCAGGATATCGATTCCAAATCATTCTTAATCTTTAGATTCAGTTCATAATTATTTCTTCATGCGTTTTCACGTTAATCAGTTAGTATCTCGTTCAGTACTCGTTAATCAGTTAGTATCTCACTCAGTACACGTTAAATAGAATTCCGCACCATTTGATTCGATATACACATTAATCAGTTAGTATCTCGTTCAGTACTCGATCCTAACAAGTGGTATCAGAGCGTTGGCTCTTCATTTACGTGTGATTCAATCGTTTTTGATACAAAAATTTTGTTTTTTCATTAAAAAGGCAATCTTTTTGGGTCAAACGGTGTCTTAGATGTCTCCTAGTCATAAAGTTTAGTTTTTCCGGCATACGGCAATTAGGGTTAGTGAAAATTCATGTTTTTGCAGCCAAAACACGTTAAACCTACGAATTTTCAAAATCTAGCAGCTTCAGTAGCGCGATTGGCTCAATCTCACGACTGAATACATACACATCCCTCATACGTCCAATTGAACTCATTCGTACCTCCATTCGTATGACTGAGCAGTCTATTCGCATTGTTCAACCGCACTTGTTCATTCACCCAACTTAGCCATCCGCATTAGTTCAGTCGCACGATTGAACCAACGGCATTGTTCAATCGCCCGAATAGCCCAATCGCACTCCAGTATTCGCATAAGTGTAGCAGTTTATTCCAAAGACTAAAGTTAATAGCAATGGAGGACCAATACTCAGCATTCACAGCAGGAAGAGACTCATGTCTTCAGAATTTACTGCTACTGGAGAATGAAGTGGGGAATCATAATAAACCCCCTAAGCTAATCACGTTAGACGAATACCCACAATGGAAGCAATGTTTTGAGATCTACTTAAATGGAGTAGATCCAAATTTGTGTGAATCTATAGAGACGGGGTACAACATGCCAGTAGGAGTTGATGGTGTCAAACTTACACTGGGTGGCATGACTGATGGACAAAAAGTCAAATATAATGCTGAGAAGAAAGTCTATGCTTTGCTTACACAGTCAATTCCGAAGGACGTTTTCCATCATTTTCTGAGTATACGCAAGTAAGGAAATTAGGGATGCATTAGAGAAGAGGTATGATAGGAACGCATCATTAAAGGCTATAAAGGCTAAGGCTTTGAAGAAGGAGTTTGACAACTTCTCTTTGATGGGTAAAGAAGCCTGGATGATGTAATCGATAGTTTCTACCACTTGTCGAGTGAGATGCACACTCATGGAGTAATGACATCAATGGAAGACAAAGTGTCAAACTTTGTTGATGGTTTGCCCGAAAAATGGGTTTCTTTTGTCTCCAATCTCAGAAGGAATGGAATGCTTACAAAGTTAGATATAAATGACTTCATTCTGAAACTGAGAGAGGAAGAGCTGAGGATGAAGTATAGAGCCTAAACGTCTAGCTATGATACGAATCTAGTACTGTACAACGCAACTCCTCAAGCCAAAACATCTGGAGTACCACTTGAGACAACTTTCGTGTCAAGTTCAGCTGGTTCTTCTCAAGCCTTTACTTTAGGGTTGAAAAAGTCATGGTCGTCTGGTACCCAATACATTGCACCTGAAGCCAATGCAGCAAAACTGAAGACCGAGAATTTCGGTAATGTGATAGTTGAGGTAGCTAAAGAGCATATGGATCTCTTAGCTGCTGTAGTCCACTCCTATGATGAACTATTTGCTAGTAAAATTAGGAACTACCATCTGGCTGATGAGGATTACGAGCAGGTGGATGAGACAGAGCTGGAACGGATGGATATAATATGGGCCTTAGCGAGTGTTGTCCGACGAGCTAAGAAGTTTGTCAAAAAGACCGGACAGAACTTGGTTGCAACTAAGGACACTACTTTTGGATTAGACAAGAGCAAGGTGACCTGTTTCAACTGTGGCGAGAAGAGGCACTTCAAATGTGAGTGCGTGAAGCCTAAGAAGACTAGAAATGGGAACCCTTTCACATCCTTTAATCGTCAGGATAAAGCCACTAGTATTCCTACTTCATCAATCAAGGATCCTAAAGCCTTGACTGCTCTTGATGATGAAGGACAGGAATGGAGCTTTCGTTTTGTCTCACTGGGAGAATCCAACAATGCCAGGGCGTGGAGGATATAAACGACGATTCAGCTAGTGAAGGAGATATTGTAGTGGAACTTGCGTTGTCCAACACTGATGAGACTTCAACAGTGGTCAACTACTTTCCTAAAGAAAGAACAACTACAACAACATCAGAATCACCAGAACCAGACACACCATACTCTACTCTAATGGCTGATTCATCTGCACCTCCTCAGGTAAGTACTGCCGACTAACTTTTGGTAATCATGCTTGTTCTGATAGTAATAAATTTAGAGAAAGCATAGATTTAAAATTTGCTAGGTTATCAGATCATAATCATAGCATATTAAAGGACTTGCAATTTTTCACTAAAGCTAATAGAGTATTAAAACAAAATGAGCACAGTTACAAAGAAAACATAGACCTTTTGAACAAACAGCTTAGGGAAACAGAAGTTGTAGCCTTTAACCAAGCTAATGAAATTAGTTACTATCTTAAGTCCCTAGAAATCACTAAGAAGCAAAATGTAGTTTTAAAAGTAGAAGTTAATTCGTTAAAGAAAAAACTACATAGTTGGACAAATTCATCCATATTATCCAACAATTAGTGAGAGAGCGTAATAATAGGAAGGGATTGGGATATAAAGTGGTTCCACCACCACCTGAGACCTTGATGAACACAAAAATTAATCCAATCAATAATAATCCAATCAAGGATCATGTGGTGTCCACTCCTCTTGTAAGTGATCCACATTCCACATGTGAATTAAATGAATCTGGAACTAAACAAAAGGAGGCCACGTCAAAGGAAAAAGGCAAAATGCCTTGTGTTAATCTGGAAAAAGAGTTTGAAAAGGTTAATATAAAGTCTGGTTCAAACACAGTCAAATCTAAACCAAAAAGACCATTAACGTTAACCTCTCACGTGCATCATGTCAAAGTCCAGTTAAACAAAATGGAAAAGATGTTAAACATGGTAAAGAAATTAAATTGGTAAAAACAGACTATACATCTAAACAAGAAGTGTCTCAATCCAAACAGTAAGGTCACATGTGTGACATACACGTCTCCACAGAAGCAATTAAATCATAAAGTCGAAAGCAGGTCATGCTATAGTTGTGGAGAGTATGGAGACATTGTGTCTAGTTGTCCATACTATCAGACACTGAGGAGATAAGTTGAACTTCAGGACACAAAACCTATCTCTTCAAAGAGGAACTCAGTGATGCCATCTAGAAGGGATAACAAACCTAAAGTCCAACCCATTAGCCAATCGTCTGTTTATCACAAACAGGCCTTACACAAAGCTGGCTTATGGAAAGAAAAATCAATCCCTGTGTTGATAATGAGAACAATAAGACATCTGAACTTCCCTCACCCTCTATAGGTCAATGGGTTGAATATATGATGTGTGATGCCTTAGGGAAACCCAAGCCAGTAAAGGCTTGGGTCCCTAACCTGAACTAATGTTTTCAATTGACTGTGCAAGGTGTTCGCTATAGTCCTGAAACAAACACGTGGATTGTCAATAAGGGAGCATCCAGGCATATGACAGGGAACAAGGCTCTCTTATCAAATGTCAAACAAATCAAAGGAGGCCATGTTTCAATTGCTGGAAACAAAGGTGGGTATATCACAGCTCAAGGGGAGGTGGGTAATCAGAATGTGATGTTTGACAAGGTAAACTACGTTCAAAAACTTCAAAATAACTTGCTTTCGGTTTCTCAAATATGTGATAAAGGCTTAAAAGTAGTATTTGACAACAAGCAGTGCTATGTCGTGAAAAAGGACTATGTGATCCCGGAGGACCAAGTATTAATGTTTGCGTCAAGATATAATGACCTGTGTGTCTTGGACCTATCAAAGGCCTCCACAACGGATCGTGAAGTTCAGTGCTTCTTGTGAAAAGCTATTGAGAAGGATTCCATCTCCTGGCATAGGAGAATAGGACACATTAATCCAAGGAAGATGAATCACTTGATCCAGAATGATCTAGTGAGAGGAGTTAACGTCAAAAAATTCCAACTTCCGGATTTCTGTGTTGCATGCAAGAAGGGCAAATAGACGAAGAAGTCGCATAAGGAAAAGAAAGTTCATTCAATCGAACCTCCTCTTGAGCTTCGACACATGGATCTGTATGGTCCAGTCAGTACAAGAAGCATCGCAGGTGGCTTGTATTAATATGTAGTTACCGATGACTACTCAAGATTTCTTTGGGTGATGTTTTTGAAATCTAAATCAGACACATTTGAGTCATTCAAAGAATTAGTAACTACACTCGAGTCCCTCTACAAGCTGAAGGTACGTCAAGTGCACTCAGACAACGAAACCGAGTTCAAGAACCAATGTAAAGAGGCGTACTACAAGGAAAAGGGCATTGTGCACCGGTTCACCTCTGCTTACACTCCTCAGATGAACGGTATTGCTGAAAGGAAAAATCGTAGCTTAATAGAGACGACACGAACAATGCTAGCACACTCCAAACTGCCTATCCAGTTCTGGAACGAGCCAGTTGCAAATGCGTGTTACACATTAAATCAAGTTCTCATAGTTAAACGCCATGGCAAGACATGTTACGAGTTACTACAATGACGTAAACCAAATCTAGAGTATCTTGAGCCATTTGGCGCACCGTGCACCCTACTGAAGATTACTCAGGAGGGCAAATTCAGCGAGAAGGCTGATAAAGGTACCTTTTTTAGGATACAACATACCAAACAAGAGAGTTTACAACAACTCAACAGGTCAAGTAGAAGTGTGTGTAGCGTTGATGTTCAGAGATACACCACACCACCTGCTCGAAAAGGACCTGCGTTCTTTTTCGACTATGATGGATTCTTCAAGTCCTTCAACATACCACTCTCCACTTCTGATGATGAGTTGGCAACCAAAATGATGTATGATGTCTTGAACACACCGGCTCCAGATTCAACATCATCCGGATCACGAGGTAGCTCATCTAACAACTCAGGGGTAGCACGTGAAGATAGTGACTCCTCCTCTTATGAAGAAGCTGTGGAAAATGATTGGAACAATCAGGAGGAACAGGTTCCTATTCCTGCAAGTCCACAAGCGTCTAACATTGATGCCTCTGCGTCGGATACATTGGAACCTCAAACTCCTACTGCCTCAGATACAGAACCTAACGTTCAAAATTTCGGTACTGAGGTGGTTGTTCCAACCACTCTTGGATCACGAATAAACATCTATCATCCTTTGGATAATGTCATTGGAGATGTCAGATCAGGAGTTCAGACCAAAAATTAGCTGTATTCAGTTGATTATGCCTCAGTGATGGAAACAGGATACCGTCACGATCGTGCATATCATTGTGTTGTGTCTCAGTTTGAGCCAAAGTATGTAAGCGAAGCCCTGAATGATGAGGCATGGGTGAGTGCCATGCAAGAAGAACTTTTTCAGTTCAAGAAGTGAGGTGTATGGACTCTAGTGGATAGACCTAATGGTGCTAAGGTCATTGGCACCAAATGGGTCTTGAAACCCAAGAAAGATGATCAAGGCATGATCATCAGAAACAAGGCTCAACTTGTAGTTATGGGATTTTGACGAATCGAGGGAATAGACTACAATGAAGTGTTTGCACCTCTAGGAAGAATGGAAGCCATCCGCATATTCCTTGCCTATGCATCATATATGAAGATTAAAGTTTATCAACTGGATGTGACGAGTGCATTCCTTCATGGTGAAATCCGAGAGATAGTGTACATCAGTCAACCCGAGGGATTTGAGGATCCATATTATCAGGACAGAGTTTACAAACTCGACAAGGCTTTATACGGGCTTCATTAAGCTCCTAGAGACTGGTATGAGAAACTCTCGACTCACCTTGTGAAACACGGCTTTCGCAGAGGTGTAATTGACGTCATGCTGTTCATCAAAGAAAAGGATGGAGATCTACTGCTCGTTCAAATTTATGTAATGACATAATCTTCGGTTCCAAGAATGAAGATTTATGTAAAGAGTTTGAAGCAGTAATGAAGGCTGAGTTTGAAATGAGTGCAATGGGAGAGATGAAATTCTTTCTCGGGTTACAGGTGGATCAAACACCAAAGGGAATATTTCTACATCAGACCAAGTATGTAGGAGATATTCTCAGTCGGTTCGACATGGAGAATGCTTCGCAGCCAGTACTCCACTTGCTACAAACCATGATGTAGCACCCGACGAGAATGGTGATCTGGTTGATGCCACCATGTACCGAGGGATGATTGGATCTATCATGTACCTCACTACCCCAAGACTTGATATCATGTATGCGACATGTCTATGTTCAAGATATCAGGCGAAGCCAAAGGTTAACCATCTAATAGGGGTCAAAAGGATATTTTGTTATCTAAAGGGTACACCAACACTTGGGTTGTGGTATCCTTATGATGATGACTTTGAGCTTACAGCATATAGTGACTTGGATTACAGAGGCTACAAGATGAACTACAAGTCTACATCAGCAGGATGTCAATTCTTTGGGAGAAGATTCGTGACCTGGCAGTGTAAGAAGCAGACCTCGGTTGCTTTGTCAACCTGCGAAGCCGAATATGTTGTCACTGCAAGTTGCTATTCACAAATCATATGGATTCAACAGCAAATGCGGGATTAAGGTTTGAAATTCTATTCTACTCCTTTTTTTGTTGCTAACTCTGTTGCGAATGCATTAACTAAAATCCGGTCCAACATCCTAAGACCAAACACATCAGAATAAAATATCACTTTACACGTGACTGTTTTGAAAAGAACCTAATCGATGTGGTAAAAATAAATACTGATTGTCAACGTGCTAACCTCTATATACAAAGGATTTTGATCAACCATGTTTGCTATATTTGTTAGAAGTCAACGGTGTTAAAAAGAAAAGTGATGTAATTCCTGAAGATGACCATGTGTAGTCCGTTGCGTATAGTCAAATTTTCATTTATTTTATTTATCTTAATTTATGTTTTGAATTAAACTAATGTTATGTCCTTGCCTATTAAAATCCTAAAACCACAACTCGTTTACAGTTTCAGGATTTTAGGGGGAGAATAGGTTAATAGGTTTATGTTAACAACATTTAAAAAACCAGGGAGAAGGAGAGGCTAGCTGATAGAAATTAGATCGTATGTGTGATACCGATTTAATAACTTTGGAAAATGATAGTACACAGGAACAAATCAATTGGGACTTTAAAAAGTTTAAATTGTATAAGATGCAAAATTAAAAGTGTAATTCTGTGTAGTATGAGCAATATAAAAGGAAAAATGATAGTAAAACTGGTTACTCTGGGGTTTGTTGGACCAAATCACACTAGTTTAACCATTTAAACTTGAAAACGCAGCGGATTAACATCAAATATTATCATTTGTAATCTGAAAATATGGTTCATTTCATGACAACAACAAACCCAAGAACACAAGGATCTTATATATGTGTTTGAACTAGCTATCACCAATAAATAACAACCCAAATAAGCAATACATAATACCTTCCATTGGCTGCTGAAAAACGAGATATAGATGAAGAGAATGATGTTCTTGAACAGCCAAAACACCAAGAAGAGGTGTCCTCAACCTTCCATACCCACAACCATCAAGCATACACCATTCTTGCTAGGATTTGAGCACCAAATCGGATCAAGAAAGCTGCTGGAACCTTGTTCCAGCCGTGATATCTTTCTTCCAAAAGAAGAGTGATGTTCTCGTGACCCTTTTGCCTATGAGAGAGTAAGAGAGATCTGAATGGAGAGTGTGTGTATTCTAGGAGAGCCAAAATCTCAAAAGAACCAAAGGAAAACCAAGATAGGGCTACCCAAAAGGGGCGGCCGAACCCTTATATCTCCTTTTTGATTTCCCCCCAAAACCCCTTTTAATCCTTGTTGAAATATTTGATTAAAATAGATATATAATTAACCTTTTAATTATATAACATACACACACTCCTATTATTTGATGTTATTTAACTAAATTAAACAACATTACAAATAATATCCATGAACAAAATATCCATATAAGTTGTTCAATCTCATATGCAACTTATTTAGAAAACCAATTTTCTAAATTTAGTGTATTTATTTAATTGCATGATCATATCATCAATTAAATATTATTTGGTGTTTGCTAAGCTTGTTATTGGGTATGACCCGACTTGGATCATAACGTACTAACCACATCAATGTTCTATGTGTCTTGGGCATAAAGAATCCAACAGTCTCCCACTTGCACAAGATTCATAGAAGATTGATGCAAGCAGTAAATACCGCCTAACAACGGTTTACTACCCTTAATACGAATGACTTAAAGCCATTCAATAACATCATCCCCTTCAAGTATCCAACTTGAAATGATTTAGGTGAATTAATCATGTATCCTTTTGTTTCAGATGTCATGTTAAATCCTAGGACATAGAATGATCATTCCTTGTTGATTTAACTTAATCAGGCCTTAGACATCTTGCTCTCAAGGAATAAGAGGAACAAATTCCATCTTGACTACATACTTTTTTTCACAATCACCTCGTGTCACACCTGAACATAGTCTTATGCACTGCATATTATTTCAGAGCAGCGAAGAACTAGCTCAAGGTATAACATTTGGTGAATATCAAAACCCAATATTTATCTCAGGTCAGAGGATACCAAATGATATTCGCCTTTACTCAAATATACTTATCATCAATCTAGAAGATTCCATGTAGTAAAATTGAGATGCGGGTCAGTCCAATATTTGTATCCCACAAATATCTATGAACCTTGACAACAACCAATTGATCTATATTCATTCCTTATGAATATCCACCAATACATGTTCATAATAATCTTACGTTCATATTTGTTCCCACAAACATGACCGACTACGGACATTTAGAATAATAAACATATTCATGGATCTATACATGCTAAAATGAATATAACTCAAAATATGACAAGTATATAAAGAGTTAAATATTACATTGTGTCAAGATTTTAATACTAAACAAATCAATTCTAGTCACTAGAATATTGAAGTCCTAAGGCACAAGTATGACTTTCATGCTTTGCCCTTTCAAGGAGCTTCGTGAGTGGATCCGCAATGTATTGACTGGTGTGAATTTTACGAATACATATTTTCCCTTTTCAACTTCATCCCTTATGCAGTTGAATTTCCGCTCAATGTGCCTATCCTTTTGAAGAGGACAGGGTACCTTGATTCATGTAATCATACCCTCGTGATCAAAAAAGGATTTCTAGGGGTCTTGAATGGTAGAGACCACCCTAGGTAGGCGATAAATTTCTTTATCCATGCAGCTTCGTGAGCTGCTAATGATGTGGCTATGTATTTGGATTTTGTAGTGGACAATGCTACTCCATTCATAATGAAGATATACCCCGATTGAGAATTATCTTGAACGGTTTGGAACTTGCTTCCATGTAACCCTTTACATCAAGTTCCTCTCCATCAGATCCATATATTAGAAACATTTCCTTAGTCCTTCTAAGGTATTTCAATATACTTTGAATAGTCATCCAATGGCTATTATCTGAATTCTGCTAATATCTGCTCATGATGATTAACGCGCATGACTCGTCCAGTCTAGTGCATATCATCACATACATGATGGATCCTATAGCTAACGCATATGGGATGTCCTTTATTTGATATTGCTCATCCTTTGAGCTTGGACGTTGAGATGTACTCAATATTGTCCCTCTTTGAATAGGTACCATATCTTTCTTAGAGTTTTTCCATCTTGAACCTTTTCAAGACTTTATTAATATATGCACTTTGATTTAAACCTATGAACGGCGTCGATCTATCCCTATAGATCTTTATTCCAAAATATAGGCGGCTTCACCGAGATTTTATGAAAAACAACTTCCAAGCCAGGTTTTGACACCTTCCATAGTTGGAATATCATTCCAAAAGGTAGTATGTCATTAACATACAATACTAAGAATGTTATTATGCTCCCACTAGCCTTCTTATATACACAAGCCTCATCAGCATTCTTGATGAAACCAAATTTTGATCTCTTCATCCAAATGTTGATTCCAACTTCTTGATGCTTCATTCAATCCATAGATTGACTTCTTTAACTTGCATACTTTTAGGATGTTGTGGATCGACGAAACCATCTCACAGAACCATATGGACAGTCTCTTCGAGATGTCTATTAAGACAAGCGGTTTTGACATCCATTTGCCAAATCTCATTGTCATAATATGCAGATATGGCAAATAATATCCTAATTGACTTTAGCATTACCACAGGCGACAAAATCTCATCATAATCAACCCCTTGATTTTGAGTGAAACCTTTTGCTACAAGTCTTTCTTTGTAAGTATCTAAGTTTCCATGTATATCTACTTTCCTCTTGAAACCCACTTGCATCCAACCGGTTTGGAGTTAAGTGGAGGGTCAACCAATTCCTAAAGTTGATTGTCATACATGGATTTCATCTCAACATTCATGGCATCCAGCCATTTGTCACAATCCAAATTGTACATTGCTTCATCGTATGTAGTTTGCTCATCGGATTCAACCACATAGCATCCATTCATGAAAAATCCATATCTTTCACGTGGAATGCTAATTTTACCAGATCTGCGAATGTTTTGTGTGCATTGATCAACCTCTTGATCATCATCAACAACCTCTTGTTGATTGCTAGTGTCAACCAAACGTGTATTGGCTTGTAGATTTTGATCCTCATCAAATTCCACTATTCTATACGTTATTCCTTCCATAAGGAACTTAGTTTCCAAGAATTCAGCGTTTCGAGCAATAATTAATCTTGCTCTTGTTGGATCAACGAAGTAGTATCCTATATAGTCTTTGGGATATCCAACAAATATACACATAGTGAATATACTATCTTGGTTAGGGCCATATTTAAATTAGGAGCCTCGGGGAGCATTGCGAAAACCCAAAATGATAGAGGTAGTGAGCTTATACCCATCATAGATTGAACCATATCCAATAGGGTTCGATTTCTCCTTTTAGACACACCATTATGTTGTGGTGTTCCGATTGGAGTAAGTTGTGAGACGATCCCACAACTTCTTAGATGGTACTAAAACATCACTGAGGTATTCACCTCATCTATCTGAATGAAGAACTTGAAGAGTTTTATTGAGTTGATTTTCTACTTTATCCTTGAAGATTTTGAACATTTCAAAAGCTTCATGTTTGTGTGTCATCATGTACACATAACCATAGCGACTATTATCGTTAGTAAAGGTAATGAAGTATCAATCACCATTTCTAGTCATTGTCTTTAAGGGGCCACATACATCCGAATGTATGATACCCAATAAGTCTTTTGCCCTCTCGTTAGTGCCCCTAAAGGGCGACTTGGTCATCTAGTTTGTAAACAAGATTCAATGAAACATTTTCATTTTCTTTTCAAAAGACGTTCTTTTGAGGTGTTTGAATCTGATTCTTGTTTTATGTGACCAAGATGACAATGTCAAAGATAAGAATCACTTAAAACCATTTTAAGTTTCTTGGTGCTTGTTTCGTATAATGAGCTATTATAGGATGAATCATTATGAACCAATTCATAGATTTCATTAAAAGGCATAGCCTTGAAATAAAATACATCATCCATACAAATATAAATACCATTGTTAATCAAACTTTAATTCATAACCACATTGTTCTAAAAGGGAAATCAAAATTATGTTCCTAGTCAAACTAGGAGCATACAAAATGTTCTTTAGAATAATTTCCAAACCATTTGAAAGTTTCTAAATATTGTCTCTTTTCTTGTAGTGCTTATTTCATATGAACCCTTGCAATAAATTGCAAAAAAGAGTTCCACATCCGTATCCAATACCCATGTGTTTAAAGAAATAACATTTCAACCAATGTGAATTGTGAAAGTTCTACATGAGGTTTGCCTAGCATCCCTCTTGTTTCTCAACCCTTTGAGATAGGTTGGAGAATTCCTTTCCAATGTCCTATTTCTCCACACTCAAAGCATGGATCATTCTACATTACCTTAGGCTTCTTAAGCTTAGGCCTTGGAGGTTCCGCTTTAGCCTTTCCTTTTCGCTTTCCTTTGATGTGCCCCTTTCCTTTGGCAACATTTGCCTTGGGATCAGGGAATGCGCTTTTCTTATTGCTTCCTCATTGATCGAGAGAACATGTAGAACCTTTCTACCCATCCCTGCCTTAGTTGTTTTGAGCATTGCGTGAAGCTCACCAATGCTCTTGTCCCACCCGTTCATACTGTAAATCATTATGAATGTCTCAAACCTTTTAGTTAGGCCATTAAGGATCAAATCCGTGGCAAACTCCTTTCAGACGGGACAATTAAGCCGCTAGTGGTGATCATGTGGCTTTTTATCCTAAGAACATAAGATGATACCGATTGGGTTTCATCCATATGACACACATGAAGTGCTCGAACCGTTTCGAAGCGCTCTACCCTAGCTTGTTGAAGGAACATTTCCTCAACTGGAAAATTATGTCATATGCCCCATGTTGCTCCAAGTCCTTTTGGAGTCCGGGAAACATAGTTCCCAACATGAGGCAGGAACCTGCATGGGATCCTTAGTATATTGAAACCAATCGTCATAGGCCTCAACATCCTCAGGGTCGGGCTGGTCAGGAATAGGATCGTCAAGGACATAGGCCCTTTTCTCTTACTTGAGAACAATTCTCAAGTTTTGATACCAGTCCATAAAGTTATTACGGTTAAGAAGATCCCATTCTAAGATGGTTCTCAGTGATAAGGTAGGGACGGTCAGGGTGGTAGCATTATTATTTGCGGCCATTACAACAAAATTTACAATGTTCATTTTAGTATTTTTGAAAAATTGCATTTTAATTATTAATACCCTTTACACATCTCATAGACAATTAATAATTATAATCTAGAATCCAACGTTACATTTAAATGATGGTTAGGTGACCTTTATCCCATTATTTAAATTAACAAGGTAGTCAACATTTGACAATTGCAACCTATTGCAACTTCTAGCTTTATGGGATCGGTTAAACATCTTATGTTTAGTCGGCATGTAAAATCCCATCAACACCATTGTACACCATGCTTCGGTGACCTTATCCACATGGTTTCCAATTCAAGTCGTCCTACTTACACACACCTGTGAGTTTACACATACAAGTGGTTAGGTGACCTTAATCCCACAAGTATATTAAGCCCACCTCAAACAAACAAGTTCCCTAAAAGTGGTTAGGTGACCTTTATCCCACAAGTAGTTCTCAAGTGATTCGAGTGTTATGTAAAATGATGGTGTTTAACTTGTTTCCAAAGGGATTTAAGTTTCCATTAATTCTAGTTATGAAAACTCTATGTACCTTGTATTCGCATGCTTTCAAATACATTGTACCTTATGGTTCCTTTTTAATAAAACATCTTTTATTTTGAAATCATTAGTCCTTTTAATAATCTTTTATTACTCATTTAATGTTTAGGAACCAAAAATTCAGCTTGTTATGATAATTTATTTAGATTGTTAAGCATATCCATATATCAAACAATCAACATAAAATGGATAATCAAACAAGCATATATCAAACAACCACATGTGCATAACCATAGCCACTATGTTGACAAAACTTGTTTGCCATCACAAGTGTTGTCATTTGGTCTTTCCTAAGGGTTGAACACAACACAAAGACGAAATCTCCAAAGACCCCCACTTGAACTTGCATCCAAATGCTTCAAGTCCTTCTCTTATGTCTTCCTTTTGTGTTTCCATCTTGTGCATCTTCCTTTACAAAAGTCATATCCTAATACAAATTTTCTAATAAAAGAAAACATACTTAATCTATCTATTATATCACAAATGAATGAATAAATAAATTACATCCAAATACTAAACACAAAAGAATAATATTACAACCCATAAGAATGAATACAACCAACATAACATCCATACAAAACCAAAACAACACAAGGTCAAGGCTAGATTATGCACCAATATGAATCATCATATACAACATACAAGAACAAAATAAACCCCCATATGACCCTAATTTTCAGCCAACATAAAGCATGAATTTAGGGTCTTTTGTCCAAACAAAACATAATCAACTACTTGATATCTTACTTTCAAGGTTTAATCACTAGCATGTTAGATCTAACCTTGAAAGGTTGGGGATTTATTATCATCACCACAAAACAGCCCCAATATGGTTGTTAAAGCCTCATAAAACCAATTTTACAAGAACACATGAAACTAGTCATCCACATATCCGGCTTTAGATGCCAATATTGGGTTTGTTGGACCAAATCTAACTAGTTTAACCATTTAAACTTGAAAACGCAGCGGATTAACATCAAATATTATCATTTGTAATCTGAAAATATGGTTCATTTCATGACAACAAAAAACCCAAGAACACAAGGATCTTATATATGTGTTTGAACTAGCTATCACCAATAAATAACAACCCAAATAAGCAATACATACTACCTTCCATTGGCTGCTGAAAAACGAGATACAGATGAAGAGAATGATGTTCTTGAACAGCCAAAACACTAAGAAGAGGTGTCCTCAAGCTTCCATACCCACAACCATCAAGCATACACTATTCTTGCTAGGATTTGAGCACCAATCGGATCAAGAAAGCTGTTGGAACCTTGTTTCAGTCGTGATATCTTTCTTCCAAAATAAGAGTGATGTTCTTGTGACCCTTTTGCATATGAGAGAGTAAGAGAGATCTGAATGGAGAGTGTGTGTATTCTAGGAGAGCCAAAATCTCAAGAGAACCAAAGGAAAACCAAAGAGAGGGCTACCCAAAAGGGGCGGCCGAACCCTTATATCTCCTTTTTGTTTCCCCCCAAAACCCCTTTTAATCCCTGTTAAAATATTTCATTAAAATAGATATATAATTAACCTTTTAATTATATAACATACACACTCCTATTATTTGATGTTATTTAATTAAATTAAACAACATTACAAATAATATCGAGGAACAAAATATCCATATAAGTTGTTCAATCTCATATGCAACTTATTTAGAAAACCCATTTTCTAAATTTGGTGTATTTATTTAACTGCATGATCATATCATCAATTAAATATTATATGGTGTTTGCTAAGCTTGTTATTGGGTATGACCCGACTTGGATCATAACGTACTAACCACATCAATGTTCTATGTGTCTTGGGCATAAAGAATCCAACAGTTACTACTAAGGTAACACAAAGAAAGTAGACCTAGAGGTTGCTAGACCACAGATGATATGTCGGTAGATTAACACAATATATGATTAGACCTTGTTGGTGATCTCAAGATCAAGCTAAGTTGTTCAACTAATTATGGGTTCCCATCTTATCACTGGTTAACACAATCAACAAATTCCAATAAGGGGTGACGAGCAAATAAACGCCACAAATGTGTGCGAATGACCATAAAAAGAGCAAAGCATGAAAAAAATGAAAATAAACACAATCAAGCTAATAACTTATGTTCTTGGTGCGTTATGTGCAAAAGAAAAAATAAAGATGCTCTAACAAGAAGATAGGTTGTGTGCCTCTCTACTGTGCGATGGCACTGACCTGAGGATAAGCATAACCAAGATATTCTAGAATTCATTGTTGTTTAGCACCTCTTTGCTATGCGACACCACTGACCTGAGGCTTGGCTTCTCTTTGAAAGCTCTACGAATAGTTTCCTCTTGTTAAAATACCCGTAGACCGCTCAAAAATCTGCTGAGGAATGTTGATTACCACATAAGCGTGGGCTCCACAAATGTTGGTTGAAATAATCACCAATCTATGTTGAACGTCTGTGTATGGATTTAAGAGGACAAGTATACTCACAATCATCGTGGCTATAATTCTTGAAAGTCCAAATCAATATGGAGATCTAATAGTACTAGTATGATTTCCTAAAATTGCTAACGACTCTAGATGAAAAACAAGAATAGAGCATCAAAAGGTTTTGATAACATGTCCTGAATGATTTGACTTTCCAATATGATTCCAAATTGAATTGGTCCATGTATGGTTAATATGAATTGAAGTTGCATTTTCAGGAAAGGAAATCTTTAGATTTATATCGTAGGATTTACCCCTCAGAAAACCACAAAAACTTGTCTTAGTTTTGGATTTTAGTTTTTATTTCTTTTATTTTGTTTATATTTCATCAATTTAGTTTGTTAAACATCAAACTATGTCATGGAATTGAATCAGGAACTTAATCAATTTAAAAGGGTCACGTCTGAGGTGACCACACAAGTTTTCAAATGTAAAATGAGTCACTTCTGAGGTGACAAAGTGTTTTAAAAGGATCACGTCTGAGGTGATCAAAAGTATTCAAGTTAAAAGGATCATGTCTGAGATGATCGAGTGCTTAAAATGTTTAATCAATATATTAAAGGGTTTAATATGTCAAATGGTCATAAAGTCAAAATCATGAGTATGACCCAATCGCATGATTGGACCATGAGTATGGACCAACCGTATGAATGGACCATGCTTATGCCATAGACAGCCGAATAGAGCATGAGTATGAACCATTCAACCGAATGGCTTGCTAGATTGAGCCAATCACCTGAATGGAGCTGTGCGAATGAGTTAGTCGCGTGACTGAACCCTAGTTGGCCGACTGAATGTGATCGACTGAACCAATCGAACGACTGAGGTCCATTCACCCGAATGAATGGAGCAAATGGGTCCAGTCGCCCGATTGAAATCAGATTCAGTATAAATAGGGCCATAGTCAATCGCATTCAACTCATCACCCCCAATCGCCCTAATATCGCACACCTTACCATTACTCTGCCAAAATTTTCTCTGACCCAAATTGATTGCACATTGTGACATTATGATGTTCTTTGGTCATTATACAGGTATATTGCGGTGAAATCATGCCAAAAACTCCATCGATTTGCCTCAAAAATTCAAGAAATTGGACCTAGCTAGAACCAAACCGTGAATGGACTAATAACCTAACAAACCGAGTAAAATGTTGAAATTAAAGTTATTAGGTTATAGTAAAGTGATTGCGAGTCTAATGAACCAAAAAATGACATCTAGTTCTGTGTTTTGGACCAAATTCGATTTTCAGTTGAACGAACAGTAGGACATGCGACTGGACACACGGATGAACTAAAATCGCACGATTGAGTTGACTGAATGACTGAATCGGCCGAATGAGTAATACGAATGAGCTCAGTCAGCCGACTCAACCACTCGCATGCTAAGTTACCTCATTGAACTCACTCACATGCTCAGGCACCCGATTGAACTCAATCGCATGCTCAGTCACCAGATTGAATCCAGTCGCATGCCAGGTCAACCGACTGAACTCAGTCGCATGGTTCAATCGCATGATTGAACCATAATGAATTCAACCAGGTTAATTAGAACTGATTTGTGTTGTGTGGTGATCTAATGTCTATGTGTCTTGTGTTACAGCTTGATGGCTGACAAGGGGTTCATCAACCCTAAGCACAACATATGTGCTTATTTATATGCCACGACTCGAAACGGAGCCGAGTTTGCAGGGATCATTGCTTTCCTCGAGCAATCCAGGATCTACAGGGCTATTTCCATACCATGCACTCCCTATAGGGTCTATTCAGCAGGCCTTCTGGGAGGGGACATTGGTTGACCGCTTACATGAGCCATACAACATCAGGAGTTCTATTTTTGGGATGAATATTGAGGTCACCGCTGAGGATAGTAGACGAGTACTTGGTTTGGGTGATGATGTAGACCACCCTACCAGACTTTACCCTCTGACAGTGAGAGGGTGCTTCATAAGGACGAAGTACGCTGGGGATATCAATGCAGGTGTGCTCAACAAGAGCAACCTGTGTCCCCAGTACAAGTACTTAGTGTAGGGGTTTGTTAGAACATGATACATAGTTTAACCATTTAATCTTTGTGAAAACGCAGCGGAAACAAACTTTATAACATAGTTTATAAACTGAAAATTTCGGTTTCAAATGGATATTATAAAGTTACAAACAAACCCAAGAATAAAGGATCTTTATATGTGAATAAGACTAGCTATGTAAACATAAAACATACATTATGGACAGCCATAAAGAGGATGCCATAAACTACCTTTCAGTAGGAAAAGAGTGTAAATGGATGAGGATTTGTTGCAAGAAAAAACGACTAAGGCACCAAAAGGAGGTCCTCTCAAGCTTGCATACCCCAAGCTCTATTGCAAACACCTTGTTGCTAGGATTTTTCACACCAAATCGCAAGAAGAGGCTGCTGAAAACACCTTTTCAGCCTTGTGTTTCTTCTAAGATGAGAGAAAAAACCAAGTCTTGCATGTATGAGAGAGAAGAAGAAGATGGGAGAGTGCGTCTAGTTCAAATGGGTGTATTTTTCCAAGGCAACAAAAGACAAGTTATTGCCCTTGGAGGGCGGCCGAATATATACTTTAAAATGGGTTTCCCACCATTTTAAAAAACCCACAAAATAGAGAACTAGTTACAATATAAGTTGTATAATTAACCTCTTAATTATAAAACTTAAATACACTATTATTATTAGATGTTATTTAACCAACTTAAATAACATTGTAAATAATATCCATGAACAAAATATCCATATAAGTTGTTCTTCTCACATACAATTTATTTAGAAAACCCATTATTTAAATTGGTGTAATTATTTAATTGCATGATCATATCATCAATTTTAATACATGTTGGTATTTGCTAAGCTTGTTATTGGGTATAACCCAACTTGGATCATGACGTACTAATCACATCAATGTTCTATGTGTCTTGGGCATAAAGAAACCAACAATCT
Source organism: Flaveria trinervia (assembly GCA_025506515.1). NCBI lineage: Eukaryota > Viridiplantae > Streptophyta > Magnoliopsida > Asterales > Asteraceae > Flaveria > Flaveria trinervia. Next base: position 62,883,379 of record CM046451.1, read on the forward strand.
CCCACTTGCACAAGATTCATAGAAGATTGATGCAAGCAGTAAATACTGCCTTACAACGTTTTACTACCCTTAATATGCATGACTTAAATCCATTCAATAACATCATCCCCTTCAAGTATCCAACTTGAAATGATTTAGGTGAATCAATCATTTATCCTTTTGTTTTAGATGTCATGTTAAATCCATGGACATAGAAAGATCATTCCTTGTTGATTTAACTTAATCAGGCCTTAGACATCTTGCTCTCAATGAATAAGAGGAACAAATTCCATCTTGAATACATACGTTTCTCACAAACACTTCGTGTCACGCCTGAACATAGCCTTACGTACTATCCATTATTTCAGGGCCGTGAAGAACTAGCTCAAGGTATAACACTTGGTGAATATCAAAACCCAATATGTATCTCAGGTCTGAGGATACCAAATGATATTCGCCTTTTCTCAAATTTACTTATGATCAATCTAGAAGATTCCATGTAGTAAAATTTGAGATGCGGGTCAGTCCAATATTTGTATTCCACAAATATCTATGAACTTTGGCAGCAACCAATTGCTCTATATTCATTCCTTATGAATATCCACCAATCCAAATTCATAATAATCTTACCCTCATACTTGTTCCCACAAGTATGAACGACTACGAACATTTAGAGTAAACAATTACCCATGGATTAAACATGTTAAAATGGAACATTTATTGAAATATTAGAACCAAATAATTTTATTCAAGTAGTAAGGGAGTTCCAAATATTCAAATACGAAATCACAGATCAAATCCAATCACTAGAATATCGAAGTCCCATGGCATAGGTATGACCTTCATGCTTTGCCTTTTCTAGGAGCTTCGTAAGACGATCCGCAATATTTTGATCTGTGTGAACTTTGCGAATACATATCTTTCCTTTCTCAACTTCATCTCGTATGTAGTTGAATCTCCGCTCAATGTGCCTAGTCTTTTGATGAGCATGAGGTTCCTTGATTTGAGCAATCGCACCCTCGTTATCACAAAAGATCTCTAGGGGGTCCTGAATGGAAGGGACAACCCCTAGATCGACAATGAATTTCTTCAACCATGCAGCTTCTTGAGCTGCCAATGAGGCGGCGACATATTCAGATTCTGTAGTCGATAAACCCACCACATCTTGTTTAGAGCTCTTCCAAGAGACAGCTCCTCCATTCAGAATGAAAATGTATCCAGATTGTGATCGTGAATCATCACGATCGGTTTGGAAACTCGCATCCGTGTAACCTTTTACAACGAGTTCCTCATCACCAGATCCATATATTAGAAACATATCTTTAGTCCTCCTTAGGTACTTAAGTATGTTCTTAACAGCCATCCAATGACTGCTTCCAGGATTTTGCTGGTATCGGCTTGTCATGCTTAAGGCGCATGAAACATTCGGCTCAGTGCATATCATTGCATACATGATGGATCCAATACCAGATGCGTATGGGATTACCTTCATCTATCATGCTTATCCTTTGAGCTTGGACATTGAGTCGTGCTCAATATTGTTCCTCTTTGAATAGGTACCGTAACTTTCTTAGAGTTCTCCATCTTGAACCTTTTCCGGATCTTATCAATGTATGCACTTTGATTTAAACCAATCAACCGCCTTGATCTATCCCTATAGATCTTTATTCCAGAATATGGCAGCCTCACCAAGATCCTTGATGGAAAAACAACTTCCAAGCCAGGTTTTTACACCTTCCAAGGTTGGAATGTCATTTCCAAATAGTAGTATGTCATCAACATACAATACTAGGAAAATGATGATGCTCCCACTAGCTTTCTTATATACACAAGCTTCATCAGCGTTCTTGATGAATCCAAATTTAATTACTTCTTCATCAAAATGGTGATTCCAACTTCTTGATGCTTGTTTCAATCCATAGATTGATTTCTTTAACTGCATACTTTGTTAGGATGTTTTGGATCGACAAAACCTTCAGGCTGAACCATACAGAGATCTTCCTCAAGATATCCATTTAGGGTCCATTTGCCAAAATCTCATAATCATAATGAGCAGCTATGGCAAACAATATCCTAATAGATTTTAGTATCGCAACAGGTGAGAAAGATTCATCATAATCAACCCCTTCAGTTTGAGTGAAACCCTTTGCTACAAGTCTTACTTTATAAGTATCCAAGTTTCCATGCATATCGGTCTTCTTCTTGAAAACCACTTACTTCCAACTACCTTGGGGTTAAGAGGTGGTACAACCAAGTCCCATACTTGATTGTCATACATGGACTGCATCTCAACGTTCATGGCCTCAAGCAATTTGTCACAATCCGAATTGGACAATGCATCATGGTATGTGATTGGTTTATCGAAATCTATCACATAGCATCCATCAGTGAAAAATCCATATTTTTCAGGTGGATTACTAGTTCTACCAGATTTGCGAACGTTTTCGTGTATTGATCAACTATTTGATCACTTTCAACATCCTCATGTTGAGTGCTAGTGTCAACCAAATGTGTATCGGGTTGCGGTTCTTGATCCTCTTCAAGATCCACAGTTCTACTAGTAGTTCCTTCCATAAGGAACTTGGTTTCCAAGAACTCATCCTTTTTGGCAACAAACTCTTTTTGTTGTATTGGATCATAGAAATAGTATCCCATAGAATCTCTTGGATATCCAATAAAGATACATTTAGTGGAACGACTTTCTAACTTGTTCGAGGTGGGAGTCTTCACATAAGCCTCACACCCCCACACCCTCAAATATCAAAATGATAGAACCCTTCCATGCAATATTTCATAAGATGTCATTTCCACTTTCTTGGTTGGGGCCATATTCAAAATACGGGCCACAGAGAGCAGAGCAAACCCCAAAATGACAGAGGTAATTGGCTTCTAGCCATCATAGATTGAATCGTATCCAATAGATTTCGATTTCCCCGCTCGGACACGCCATTATATTGTGGTGTTCCCGGTGGAGATAGTTGTGAGACAATCCCACAAATTCTAAGATGGTCCCTAAAAGCATCATTCAGGTATTCACATCCTCTATCGGTGCGGAGAATTTTAATTGACTTATTGAGTTGATTTTGTACTTCATTTTGAAAGATCTTGAACATTTCAAGAGCTTCATCTTTGTGTCTTAACAAGTGCACATACCCATATCGACTATAGTCGTTAGTAAAGGTAATGAAGTATCTTTCATTGTACCTTGTCATTGGTTTAAAAGGACCACATACATCCGAATGTATGATACCTAATAAATCCTTTGCCCTTTCGGCTTTGCCACTAAAAGGTGCCTTGGTCATTTTACCTTGTAAACAAGACTCACATACATCAAATGAATCACATTCATTTGTTTTTAAAAGACCATTCTTTTGTACTGTTTGTATTCTTTTCTTGTTTATATGACCAAGATGACAATGCCAAAGATAAGTGTTACTCAAATCCCATTTGAGATTCTTGGTAATAGTTTGGTACAATAAGCTATCATTCAATGAATTTTCACAAACCAATTCATAGATACCATTGATGGGAATAGCTTTAAAGTAAAACATGTCATTCAAAGTAACATGGATTTCATTTCTAATAAATGATAATACATATCCAAAATGTTTTAATAGGGCTACGGAAATAATGTTCCAAGTCAAAATAGGAGCATACAAAACATTATACAAAATTACTTCCAAACCATTTGGAAGTTTCAAGATATAGTCACCACAGGCTTTAATTTGATCTTTAGCCCCATTGCCTATGTAGAGGCTAACATCCCCTTTGTTGAAGTTGTTACTTCTTTTGAACCCCTGAAACAAATTGCAAATATGAGTTCCACATCCGGTATCTAATACCCATGTGTTAGAGGATACTAAGTTTAAATCAATATGGATCATGTATATGGTACCTGAGGTCTGTCCGGCATCCCTCTTTGCTTTCAACTCTTGGAGATGGACAGGACAATTTCTTGCCCAATGTCCAATCTCCCCACACTTGAAGCATGGGTCATTGGAAGCAACCTTTTGCCTCTTCTCCTGTGCTTTGGGCGGCACCCTTGCCACCCCTTTCCTTTTTCCCATTACGAGTCCCTTACCCTTTGTAACTCTTGCCTTGGGTGTGAGATGAGGCCTTTTCTTTTTCCCACCTTCATTGATGGTGAGAACGGGTAAAACCCTTTTACCCATGGCCGCCTCGGCCATTTTGAGCATAGAATGAAGCTCACCAATACTTTTGTCCCAAGCATTCATGTTGTAGTTCACACAAACGTCTCGAACCTTTTGGTAAGGCCATTGAGGATCAAATCTGTGGTCAAGTCCTTTGAGACGGGACAATTTAACCTTTCGAGGCAGTCAATGTGACTTTTCATCTTAAGTACATAAGATGAAACTGATTGGTTGTCGTCCATACGACATCCATGGAGTGCTCGAACTGTTTCGTAGCGCGCAACTCTCGCTTGTTCTTGGAACGTTTCCTTCAGTTGGGTTATCATGTCATAAGCTCCGTGATGCTCATACATCTTCTGGATATCCGGAGTTATGCTTGCCAACATAAGGCAAGACACTTGGACAGAGTCCTCAGTGTACTTTATCCAATCGTTATAGGCGTCCTCATCATCCTCACTAGGTTGATCGGGGACAGGGTCCTCTAAAACATATGATCATTTCTCTTGCTTGAGAACGATTCCTAAGTTTCGATACCAATCGATTAAATTGTTATGATTTAGACGTTCGTTTTGGAGAATTGCTCGTAAAGATTGGGCGGACTTGGATGAACTATCATGATTATCATAATTATCATAATTATTGGTGGCCATCTACAAAATTTAAAAAAGATCAATTTTAGTATATTCGATATTATTATTTTAATAATTAATACCTTTTAAGGTCATTTTCATATTAAAATCTTGAACCCAACATTACATTTAAATAGTTGTTAGGTGACATTTATCCCATGATCTAAATTAATAAGGTGGTCAACGATTGACGATTGCAACCATTTACAAATTCTAGAGGTATGGGATCGACTTGAGACATCATATGCAAAGTCGGCATGTTAATCCCATCAAGACCATTTGGAAACCATATCGTAGGTGATCCATTTGACATGGTTTGCAAATCAAGACACCCTACTTACACACACGTGTGAGTTTGCCAAAATAAACGGTTAGGTGATCTTTATCCCACGAATATGGCATTCTCACCTCAAGTCACAAGTTTCCCCAAAATGGTTAGGTGAGCTTTATCCCACTAAGAGTCCCGAGTGACTCAAGTGTTGTGTAAAAGGACGGTGTTGATCTTATTTTTTTTAAAATGTTTAGAGATTTTATAATTCTAGTTTAGAAAACTCTATGTATTCATATTTGCATGCATTCAAATACAAGATACCCTATGGTACATAGATTAAAACCCCTTTTAATCTTTAAAATCATTAAACTATTTTAATAACCTTTTAATGATTAAGGACCATTTAGATAGTTTGTTATGATGAGTGAAAGGATTGTTAAGCAAACATCATATATAAGCAATCAACCACAATACCATAACCAAAACAACCATGAATCAACCAAATGTTAGTGCATAACCATAACATCTAAAGTGGCCACACTTGTTTGCATCACAAGTGTGGTCCATAGGACATTCCTAAGGGACAAAACAAAACACAAAAGGCTTCCGTGAACCTCCTACTTGAAACCGCATCCAAATGCTCCATGTTTCTTGCGTCTTCCCTTGTGCTTCTAACACGTACATCTTCATATTACAAGATATTATATCCTAATACATGATTCTAGTAAAATGAAAAGTACCTAATCTATTTATTACAACCCAATAATAAATAAATTACACTTTAAACAAAGCACAAATAAAAGATTATACAACCCAATTGAATGAATAAATACAACCATCAGAATTTTCCAAATAACACAAGGTCAAGGGCTAGGTTATGCACCATAATGAACAATTATCATATCATCCAAAACAACAATGAATCCCCACTAAAACCCACGAAATTTCAGCCAACACAAACTGAAATTTCGGGTTTTATCTTGTCCAAACAAACAAACAATACAACATACATGTCTTTCAAAGTTTAATCACAAGTATGTCTGATATAACCTCTTAATTATAAAACTGAAACACACTTATTATTTGATGTTATTTAACCAACTTAAATAACATTATAAATAATCCATGAACAAAATATCCATATAAGTTGTTCTTTCACACATACAATTTATTTAGAAAACCCATTATCTAAATTGGTGTAATTATTTAATTGCATGATCATATCATCAATTTAAATACATGTTGGTATTTGCTAAGCTTGTTATTGGGTATGACCCGACTTGGATCATGACGTACTAACAACATCGATGTTCTATGTGTCTTGGGCATAAAGAAACCAACACTTAGCACATGTCATCCTTAAGTGCTTGGCTTCGAGAAGGGGTGGGTTTGATGATCTTTCAGACCAGATTCAAAATGCCTATGTGGCACTGGTATTGAACCACCCTTTCTCTCGAGCATGATATTCTCTTACTTGATAGAGAATCTGGAGGCTAAGGGCAAAGAGGGTTTCTGCATGTACCCTAGGTTTCTCTAGATGATTTATGATGAGAAGCTACCCACACTGCCCAAGAAGAGCCACGACGCTGTGTCGTTGGAGATCATGGAGGATACGACACTAGGTCGTCTGAAGGTCTACCAGGGAAAGCAGGTCAAACCCCCGGTGAAGAGACTCTTCGGGCATCTAGCTCGAGCTGATTACGTGGCGTCGTGTAGGCGAAAGTGGTACCACAACGAGAGTGACTCAGATGTTGAGCAAATTGCTCCTCCATCTGACGACTCCGACGATGACAGTGATAGAGGCAGAGACTCTGGGCCCGCTTCTTCGAGGGGCCCCACTACATAGGTTACTCATTCACCCCCTATACACCCAGATGCCACTACAGCCAGCTTTCACCAAGACTTCTGTCCTCCCGATGAGGAAGGAGAGAGTGATAAGGAGTCTCTCACGAGGATGGTGGGCAGCCGGGTGGTTGCCACAAAGAGAGGATTGAGGGCGGTTGGTGGAGGCCCAAGGGAGTCCGGGGAAGGTGCTGCTGATACAGATCACACATATGCCCCGGACCCGCCAAGCAGCCAAGGGGGAGCCTCTGTGGCTAGAGATTTAAGGAAGAAGAGGATGGCACACCCTTACAGCAAGAAGGGGAAGAGGTTGAGGTTAACACTGACATCATCCACTACCACAACCACTACCTCAGCCACACCATCCACCACTACCACCACCACTCCTACTACACCACCAGCCAACATATCTACCTCCTCACACACCACTACCACACCCACTCCGCCATTTACCCACATCCATTCCACCACCACTACAGCTCATCCACCACCACCTTCATCTATACCACCCCCAATCTTCACCATTGCCACCACCACCACTAGCCACCCAATAGGACCATCATCTTACCCCTCCTTTCCATCTAGATTATCTCTGCCTCCCAATGGTGTAGAGGAACAACTCTTAGCACTGAACCACATGATGCTGAAGCTCTTAGTAGCCGATGATGAGAAGATTGCCCATATTCGTCAGCTAGTTGAGCTTACTGCTACACAATCTCAGCAGATATCTTAGCTGGCTCAGTTGATTGAGCAGCAGGCACATCAGATGGCTGCTCAGAGCTCAAACATGCCCCAACTCTAGGAGTAACATGTCCATTCAGCAAAACGGATAGAGGAGTTGGAGGCGACCAACAAGACCATCATGTTAGGGCTCAAAGGATCAAAGGATGAGTCACTAAAGATCAGAGAAGGTGATGGAGATGATGGTGATGATGATGACAATGATAATGATGATGATGACAATGATGATGATGATGATGATGGTGACGATCAAGGGGATGATACTGATGCAGGTGATGATGCTGATGATGATGTTGGTGATGATGATGATGATACATCTGCTGCGGGTACCACATCTGCAAGTGAAAGGAGGACAAAGAAAGCTCAAGACCAACGTGCCTCCACATCAGCCCCGTCAGCAGAGGAGCAGATGATACAAGACAAAAGTAATGCCTAGTTGTTTATGTTATTTAAAATCATGTGTAACTAAATATTGTATCAAACTAATGTATATAATGTTTATATTTTGTTTAATGCGTTTCTGCTTTGATTATTGACTAATGGTTGATGTGTTACATGTTTTAAATAAAGCAGATCCAAATTATCAAAGAGATAAATTTGACTTTGCTCCCCTTCAGCAGGTCAAGACTCAACTAACAATCATTCTTGATCTGCAAGGGATTGTCAAGAGATTAGTAAGTCACACCCTTGAAGAGGGGGAAATAATTCATGATCTTACTAATGAGCAACTGGCCGAAATGTTCAAGCTCAATCCTGATGAGATTGTCAAGGACGCTCCAACTTTTGAAGTGACCTGTGACGATGAGCTAAACGACATAGATGAGATCGAGATTGAGGATGTCACTTCAGAGCACTCTCAAGAGTATGCTGAAAAAGAGGGAAATGTGGTCCCCAATCTAGGTGATTCCCTAGTCAGCGATACATTTGAGACACTGAATAAGATGTAGCAAGAGTCTGAGCAGATAAAGGAACAAACCCAAGCCTCAGACGTCGATGTCGATATCAGAAACGCTGAATGGGCTGCATGTTTTGAGGAGATCTGAGCCCAATGCGATGCTCCAAAACCGAATGTCTAGAGCAAGCTCTACAGAGTGAAGAAACATCACAAGGTGTCAGGCAAGATTATCGCGTGGGCCCATTTTGAGGATTTGAATGTTTATGCGGTAAAGAGAGAGAAGGGTATCGAGTACTTTAGATTCCCACACGATCTAAATACTCTACCTGGTTTTCAGCTCAACCAGCTGGCTAAACTGAAGCTGTTATACGCTAACCCGAGAAAGATGTCAGGCTGGTTTGAGGCTGCATTGAAGAGAGAGTACCACACCACGTGGGTCAACTTCATACCTCAACAACCTACAAGGTATATCAGAAGGTCTGAAAGATAGTGCTGAAGTGGAGTCCTCCACGCTCGATGTCAAGAATCCCTCTAGGGAAATGCCATAGGACTTCACTCCACACTTTAAGTGTTGGTACTATGATTGGAGAACAGGGGAAGCGGTCATAGTTCTGAACAGAGAGGGCAAAATGGATACAATAAGGGTATTTGACCCGATGTGGCTTACCAACTTGTCAGCTGAAGATGTCTACACTCTATACAAGTGGCCACTATTCTATGACTCGTAGGATATTGTACAAGCCCTCCAATTCCAAAATGTGATCAGACTTTTCTTTGCATTTGAAATACATACAGGAGTCACAAGAGAGGAGAAGTACAAGAAGTATGAGGAGCACATGAAGACTGTATGACAATTAATGAATCTAGGTCCAAGGGGGAGTTTATAGATACATGTGTACCTAGTTTCTGAACTTAATGTAATATGTTTTTATTGTCTTACACCTATGTAATAGTTTGGGTACTTAATGAAATACAAATGTTTGGTTGTATTTATAATGTTTAATATTACATTAGTTAGTAGTTTAACGCTTATTGAATTGACTATATAGGACTGTGGTTGTTTGAACTAATATTAGTAATGTAAAGATTAATAAACTTATTCCAACTTAATAATATGAAGTTCTCATGCGAATGGCCCATGCTAATGGATCATACGCATGAACAACTTTATGCGAATGACTCAGTCGCACGACTGAACCAAGAGACTGGATCAGTCGCATGAGAGTAACATGAGATTGACTCAATCGCACGACTGAACAATCAGTCGTACGAATGGATCAACTGCATGGCTCAAGCGCACGACTGAACCATGCTAATGGTTCAGTCGCCCAAATGAGCAACCCTAACTATAAATACCACCTAATTCATGGAAAAACAAAGGAATTAAGAACACTTCGACTACATTCGTACCCTAGCCATCTAGAGACCTCTAAGAACCTGTTCCAAGTTCATAGATCGCAGGAGATCGATTCCAAATTGTTCTTAACATTTAGATTCAATTCATAATTGTTTCTTTGTGCGTTCTCACTGATTGGATCGCCAAACAAATAGGATTCCGCACTATTTGATTCGGTATACACCTTAATCAGTAAGTATCTCGTTCAATACTCGATCCTAACAACTTGTTCTTCCAAAGTCAGTTAACCATCAGAAGCACCTACTATGAACCAATGAACATAAGAATGGCCCTTCTGACACTCCACTGCAAATTTTGATATATTGGATGGTGCTTTCCCATCCCATGTAGTTGACCATACTTTATTCCATTGTTTATTCCTTAATAGTTAGTAAAGTTACCACCTTTAGTTTGTGACAAAAGGTAAGTCATGAACATGTCATGAGTACCATATCTAAGATAATACTTTATCTAAGATACCTGATCTCTAGCAATGTAGTATTTGCTTTAGTTATAGGTTTCCAAGTATCAAAGTATATCTGGCTGTAGGTAGTAGTATATATAGTTTCTCATTGAAACGCATGTAACATGCTCGTAAGAGTCTTGTAATACATTAAGTAATATACAAGTACCTTGAAACTTATCGACCCGTGTTCTAAGTTATTATTATATTATTAGCAACTCTTAGAAGGGATTTTACATCATCAAACAAGTTTGATTCACTAAGTTGAGGGATATACTTGGGTTGAGTGAAAAAAACCAATCATGCAGTACTCATTTTGCAAAGGATTGCATCTACAATCCTAATAGTATTGCTTCTACAATCCTAAAATTACTATCCACATGATCAAGAAAGAAACTTTTAAGAAGTTGAAGAAGAAGCGAGCTTCAGAAGGAAATTCTTTTCCTTTTTGAAGCTACAAAATGAAAAAGAAGACTAGTGAGAACCTGCCTTCGGAACAAAATTGGTCTCAGAAGAAAGGTACACTTCTGAAGTAGTAAAGCCTGCTGTATTCATAGCAAGATCTTCCGAAGCACCAACCTCTAAAACATCGAATGTTGTCAAAACTTCTGAATCATTGAAGGTCAAGTCGAAACTTCCAAAGGTGGTGTGAAAGACAAAGAAGACCATGTGAGTGAAAGTTCTTAATCAACATCAACAACTGATCCACCAAATCTAACTATTGTATCAATTACTATTGTATTGTCTTCAACTTCTTTTGATGAGCCCAAGACCAATAAGGCTTTGGTTTACAAATGTAACTAAACATCTCTTTTATGCAAGAACAACTCAAGACAAACAAGAATGTATGGATTATTGATAGTGGTTGTTCCATACACACGACAAACAATAGCTCACTGATCCAAATTTTGAGAAAATTATTGGAGGACCGTTTGCTTTTGGAGGAGATGCTAGAGGTTACATTACTAGAGGGGGCATGGTCACAAATGGTAAGCTCAACATTGAAAATGTAAATTTTGTTATAGAACTCGGATACAATCTTTTGAGTGTATCTCAATTTTGTGATTAGAGACATAACATGCTTTTCATTGACAATGAGTGCATTGTTCTAAAGCCCGAGAAAGAAATTCTATCACTACTGCCCTACAGTTGTTACATATGGATCACTTTGGCCCCACTAGTCTAATTAGTCTAAGAAGGACCTTATATTTTTTAGTGATCACAAATGACTATACAATATTTAGTTGGGTATTCTTCCTTAGAACTAAGGATGAGACTCCTGATATCTTAAAGAGTTTTATCTTAAAGATTGAGAATCAATGTGATCATAGAGTCAAGACCATAAAATGTGATCAGGAACTGTATTCAAGAACCAAATCCTTGATATATTTTGTGATGAAAATGGTATTTTAAGACAATATAGTGCTCATAGGACTCCTTAGCAAAATAGTGATGTTGAGAGGAGAAACAATACGCTTATTAAAGCTAGAAGAACTATGTTGTCTCACCAAAACTGTCTATCACCTTCTAGGCAGAAGTAGTAAACACTGCTTGCTATGTGCAAAACAGAGTTTTAGTAGTAAAGACTCATGGTAAGGCTCCTTATGAACCTTGGCATAAGAGAACACCTTTCATTGATTTTCTCAAGTCATTTGGATGTCCTTTCACCATCTTGAATACCAAAAACCAAATAGCTAAATTTGCTGAGAAATCAAATGATGGACACTTTATCGGATACTATTCTCAAGCTAAGGCTTATAGAGTATACAAATTCAAAACTAGAGTACTTGGGTAGTTAGCCAATGTGACATTCAATGAACACACTCCCAGTGTGAAAGGTTCTGGTCCTGATTGGCTATTTGATCTTGATTTAGTTACCAACTATTTTAACAAATCTTGTGAGAATGTTTCAGGGTCCATAGATATTTTATCGGTAGGAGATCATGATACGAGATTTGAGCTGAGAAGACCATCAAATCATACTACTTTAACTCTAGCAGTAACTAACCCTACAAATGGAGTTCCTATGAGTGCAACCATGTCAAATTTAGGTCATACATCTGAGATGCTACCAAATTCCAACTCAGAGGTACAACACCCTAATGAAGGAGCTTCAAATGGTGAAGGAAATGGTCATGGTGACAGTGATTAAGAGTTTCTTGATGCTGACAACCACTCTATTGAAGACAGCATAAATGATGTCATACACTCATTGGACCAAATCTCTCTTGATAATTGTGCTGATGTGGTGGGAGAAACATCAATGCCTGATCTAAGTTTCCCTAATTTACTTCTCTTAAAGAAACTTCATGTGATCCCTCAACTATGGATCTACAAGTCTCACCCTACCATAAACATCATTGAAAATCTTGACTAGTGGTCCATTTGATCGATTTGCAGTACAAATGAATTGTTGAATAGTTAAATATCAAATACAAACAATAGACAAGAAGAATAATGAAGGTTGAGAACAATAACAAATCAATCAATGTAAGACAATGATGATCAATATATTGAATAATAACAAAGCACAATAATATTTCTTTAAAATTAATGCTTACAAAGGTTACTTGCAACAAGGATAAACAATTAGGGTTTTGCAAGCTTTTCAAAATTAAAAAGACCAAAAGTATATATAGCAGTCTTAATTTCGCCGAAAGTTTCGCTACCAGCGAAACTGTTCTGCCAAAACTTTAGTTTTGCCCAACAAAAACAACAGTTTCCCCGAGAGAACTAAAAAGCTGACTATGAGCGAAACTATAGTTTCGGTCACAGTTTCGTTGGACTACAAAACAAAATAAAGCTAACTACATACAAAAGTATGCTAACATAAGACCTATTACAATAAAATATAAACATTCTAATCTAAGGTGAATCCAACCTATGGATGATTCTCAATACTCCCCCTAGGTTAGACTCACCACCTTCACTCGTCTTGATTTGTCTCATCAGCTCAAGTTTTCCCCACCGCCATTGGTTTGTCTTCTATAACTCCTGCAGCAACCTCCTTAGGGGCTTCAGCAAATGATTCACCTTGGTCTTTTCCCGCTTCATTAGCTCCTTCAGGATGAGCACTAGCTTGCTCAAACTGTCTAGCCAAATCTTGTATGTTCGTGCTTAGATCATCTTGGGCCCTCACTCTCTCTACAAGCCTCTTCACCTTTGTCCTCACACCTCTAATTATATTGGCCACGGTCATAAATACATTGGCTTCCTTTTTTTGTCTCATCATCCAAGCCTGCTTTAATATAGTTCTCACAAAGAACCAGCAGGTCTTCATCACAAAAGCTGAAAAGCTCCATCAGATCAAATACTTTGAATTTACCACCATTCTTCACTCTAATTACCGCCTCCCCCGTATTGTTATCATTGAACTACTTTTCAAAATTCAGTAGTTGCTGGGGGAGGGGATCTGCCAGTCTGACCCTTTTCAAGATCATTTGGGGTTTCACCCTTAATACAATCTTTCCCTTTCTAGTCTCCCAATCCTTGTCCTTCTTTGATCGTCTACTATCCGCTTTCATAAATCCGAAAGACTCAAAATTATCATTTAAGCCACTTTTTATCTCCTTCTCCAATAATGAGGCTCTTTCACTAAGATGGGCGTTTAGTAACGACAATGTTTTGAGTCACCTCAAGTCCTATTTTGCCAAGGTCTTGAAGGCCCTCCTCTTATGCATGTACGAAATACCACCCCCTCTCCTCTTGATCATAAATATCTTGAGGCTCGGGTTGTAACACCAGCTAATGATTCTCTTGTCAGCCTCCTTTTTGCTCAACCCTTCCATGTTTTGGAATAGGGGAGTTAGTTCTTCAGGCTCCTTTTCTTTGACAAACCATTCTTCTTTATTCATTTCAAACACATCTCCATCTAAGTCTCCCTTTTTGGCTACATATACTAAAGGCCTTTGTTCGACCTCATAAAATTCTGGTTCAGAATTATAGTCAACCAGCTATTTATCATATTCCTCTTCATCGATTAGCCCTTTGCCTTTTTCAGCTTCCCTTTCAACTGATTTCTCCCTCACTACCTCCTCACCAACCAAATCTCTGTCTATATCAAACCCCATATTGACAAATCCAGCTTCCATTATCTCCTACACATTCTCCATAGATTCATTCTCCTTCTTTACTTTAGAACCACCTACACCTTCAGTCGCTGCACCAGATGTGCTCTCTCCTGCCTTGAAGGATGTACTCACATTCAGAAATGGGTATTGGAAGTATTAGTTAAATCATCTAACTCAAATTGAGTTAGTTGATTGGGCAGGTGCGCAACAACTTTTACCTAATTTATCTGCTCAAACAGCTTCTTTATCAACAAGCTTTGATCCACCAACATCTTCTTCATACCTTCGATCACCTCATCCTTTTGACTCTCTCTATTCTATTGATTAGTAAGTTTTCTCTTCATCATGCTTAGCTCATTAGCAAGAGAGCTGTTCAGATTCCTAATCACATCTTTATCTAATCCACTTCTCTCTTCTCTCATTGAGGTCTCTATAAATGATTGGTGTCTCTGTTTAGATCTTCTTTAAGACTCACCCAAATCAGCTTTTTTCTTTGACCTTCTCTCTTTCTCAGCCGTTACCTGCTCAGCAATTTCATTCACCTCATCTTCAAAGTCATAATCCTTTTCCTTTGCATATCTTTTTCTTTTCTTAGCAGCATATGTCTGTTGTGTACGGGTCTCATCAGCTATCTTATTTTCCAACATGTCCACTCTCCTGATATAATTCCATCGTTCAAGTGGATACATGTTTTCCCGTAGATGGGTGATCTTTCCACTAAAACCATGATGGATGGCACATCAATGTGTGAAAATACGGGTGTTCATCGGCACCAACCTTTTAACCTCTTTGTGTTTTGGCAAATTAGGAATTAAAACATCAAAGATCATTTGTAGAAATCTAGGATAAAGCTACCACTTATCCTTCTTTAGTGCATCACATTTTCTGCCATACATGCAAATATCAACCTAGCAATGTTTGCCTCTCTTCTCTATAGCATAAGAGCATGGCTTTTGCCCAGTCTACATTCAGCCAATCTGATCAACCTTCACGGTGATCTAAACACATAATAAAGACGTGGGATATATATCTCCGACTTCTTGATCTATTTTCGTGTGCCAAAGGCCGGTTCCTCATATCCCATATGCCTAAATGCCGCAAACACCTTAACATGAGTCATAGAAACTTCCTCTCCTGAAGTTTTGTCTAGTTTTAGGATCCTCGAGACTGTCTCAGCTGTAATAATAACCGTATTCTCCAAAACTTTAGCAATAATCCTCTATGTGTTTCGTCTTGCTTCATACTCAGCTGATCTGTAGAAATCTATGATATGAAGATTATAGATGGTGGTAGACTGAGATATAGCATATGCAATAGGAGATCTTTGCAGCCAGCGAATGCAGTCTCTAAAGCAAGCTGCTTTAGGAAGTGTATCGTCTAAAATGGTTGTGATGTTTTTTCTCTCATCAAATCTTAGCTTTGCCATTGTATCTGAAAGACAAATGAAATGCATTTCAATAAAGTATTAAATGCTAAAATGAAATAAGAATAATAAAAGAATAAAGATTACACAAATATTAAATTAATATCGTTGGCTGAAACGATAGTTTCATAGAATGAGTTTTAGTTTCGGCAGGCGAAAGTATAGTTTTGCTAACAAAAGCACATTAGTTTCGGCAAGACAGTGAAGTAGATTCGACAAGCCTAAAATATTGTTTCGGCATAGCGAAACTGAAGTTTTGTCAGCGAAACTGTTAAGTTCACTCGAATAGCATAACCTCACAGTTTCGCTAAAAAATCATGAACTTTTGTTCAGTTTCACTGGACTATCGGTACTTTCACAGTAAGAACTGCGATGGTACCGAAGAGTTTTGATCGAATATACCCACAATGTTGTAATTTTAACAAGACTAAGTTATGTTCCTGAGTTCAAATCTCAATTGCAAGCAAGAAACAAAGGTCAATCGAAAACAAAATCATAGAACGTCAAATTCACATACGGAAGCCACAGAACAACCCTAAGAGGTCTAAACTTTCGATTGTGCGAAAATGAGAAAGTAATTTCGCAAAATGAGTTAAATAGCAGCTAGTTTCGTAGAGAGCGAAACTGGAGTTTTGCTAGGCCAAGCTACAGTTTCGCCTGGCGAAGCTACAATTTCGCCAGGCGAAAGTCAGGTCGAAATTGACTTCGCATAGAGTGAGAGTGCCAAACGAAACTGCAATTTCGCGCTGCGAAACTGTCTTCGAAAATATAATTCACTCAACATTAAAAGATTTTAACAAAAAGTTATAATAATTTATTATAGTTTATGGAGACTGAGAACTGAATCAATCATAAGATCACATCCTCAGAATATACTTTAGCACAAAGATGAAATTAATCATTGACAAGCAATAAGATCACACTGATAACTGAATCTAATCACAGTCATTGAATGATTTTTGAAATTCTCAAACTATTCAATAAAGATTGCGGATATGTTTGTCCACTTAAACCAATGCCCTATCCTTTTCAACAAGCTACAGATGATTCGTCAAGATTAGATTAAATACTTTAGAATGCTAGGACCTCACAGTCATTTGGCAAAACCCTCACCCAGCATCAGGATTTCTTGAATTTTGTTACCATCTTTATAGTGCAGGGCTTGTGCATTAGTGTGTAATTGATTATCAATAGAATATTGCATTCTGTGATGAATTCATCATTTTGATTATTTGACACAACTTAGACCAAAATTATGAGAGCTCCAGGTCTATACTCATGTATAACAAAGGAGATGACCATTTAATCATCCGCTGATGACAGCTCCAGGTCACTACTGTCGTACAACAAAGGAGATCATCACTCCAGGTCAGTACTACTGTACAGCAGAGGAGATTAGCACAATCATGAGACACATAAAACACCAAACAATGCACAGAGATATGACTTATGTGAATTGTATCATTGTGGGTGAAAGAATGATTCTCAATCCAATTTTTGTTGGGACTCAGTTTTCATGTATCCCAAAATAATTGCATAAATCCAGACATCCTTAAGCATATATTTTAACTTAAATCATTATGTTGCTGTCTACTTTATTCTTTGGACAGAGTCTATCAAGCATATCATTAAAGAATCTGTTTATTCTTCTATTATTTGGACATTAAAAAATTAGATGTGAATCAAATAACAACAACAGTTACTATCGTCTCTTATTATACACGCAAGTCATGCATAAACAAGCATATAAAGAAGATATACAATCATTTCCATTCATTTCGACTCAAGTTCCAAATCTCTTTTCATTTTTTTTACATACTCTCCCCCTAAATTTCTACACCAAAGAAATTTATTATATATATATATATATAACAAGAAAGCAATCAACAAATTTAATGAAAAAGATGTTTAAAAGATATTAGTGAAGGGTTTGAAAGAACACTAAAACATAGTATAACCTTTTAATCTTTTCAGAAAACGCAGCGGATGTATAGGATTATAACAAGTTTATAATCTGAAATTTTCGTGTTCTAAGTGTGGTTTTAAGATGGAAAACAAAACCCAAATCAATAGGGATCTTAAATATATGAATGGACAAGCTATGAACAAACATTAATGTACATAAAATCACAGCCATATGAGGCTGTGAATGGCTACCTTTCTCCAGCAGAAAAATCGACTTAGAGGAGTGTTTTGGATGCTTGAATCGACCAAGAACTCAATGTAGAGATCCTCAAGCTTCGTATACCCCAAGCACTATTACAAAACACCTTGTATGCTAGGATTGAACACCAAAATCAAGCTGCTAGAGCTCCTTCTTTCTGCCTGATTTCCGAAACTAGAGAGGGGAGAAAGAGAGAGAGAGCTTTTGCATGTATATCTTTTAAATGGCTGGTCCAAGAGCAAAATTATAAGACCCCTTAATGGTGTGTATCAATTCAACAAAGTGGTCCAATAGGAACACAATAAGGGGGCGGCCAAAAGGCTTTGAAAATGGGTTTTCCCCCCTTTAAAATTAGACACACTACATGTTACATGGTCTTATAACTTGGTACCTCTTAGTAAATGTATACAACTAACCAATTAATTGTATAACATATGTAGCCATTTTAATTTGTAATGTCATCTAACTAATATAAATAACATTACAAATAATATAATTGAACAAAATATCCTAATAAATTGTTCCATGTCATATGCAACTTGTTT
Organism: Flaveria trinervia; assembly: GCA_025506515.1. Classification (NCBI taxonomy): domain Eukaryota; kingdom Viridiplantae; phylum Streptophyta; class Magnoliopsida; order Asterales; family Asteraceae; genus Flaveria; species Flaveria trinervia. The sequence continues at coordinate 62,901,948 of CM046451.1, forward strand.
AGAAAACCCATTTTCTAAATTGGTGTTAATTTTATTGCATGATCACATCATCAATTAAATATTATTTGGTGTTTGCTAAGCTTGCTATTGGGTATAACCCGACTTGGATCATGACGTACTAACCACATCAATATTCTAAGTGTCTTGGGCACACAATCCTACAATCTCCCACTTGCCCAAGATTCATAGAAGATTGATGCAAGCAGTAAATACCGCCTAACAACGGTTTACTACCCTTAATACGCATGACTTATAGCCATTCAATAACATCATCCCTTTCAAGTGCCCTACTTGAAAAGATTTAGGTGAATTAATCATTATCCTTTTGTTACAGATGTCATGTTAAATCCAAGGACACAGAATGATCATTCCTTGTTGATTTAACTTAATCAGGCCTTAGACATCTAACTCTCAACGAATAAGAGGAACAAATTCCATCTTGACTACATACGTTTCTCACAAACACCTCTGTTTATACCTGAACATATCCTTATGTACTGTCCACTATTTCAGGACAGTGAAGAATAGGCTCAAGGTGTAATACTTGGTGAATATCAAAACCCAATATATATCTCAGGTCGGAGGATACCAAATGATATTCGCCTTTACTCAAAATTACTTATGATCAATCAATAAGATTCCATGTAGTAAAATTTGAGATGCGGGTTAGTCCAATATTTGTATCCCACAAATATCTATGAACCTTGGTAGCAACCCATTGCTCTATATTCATCCTTATGAATATCAACCAATCCAAGTTCATAATAGTCTTACCTTCAAACTTGTTCCCACAAGTGTGAACGACTACGGATATTTAGAGTAAACATTTTACTCATGGATTAAACATGCTAAATTGGAATATTATTTGAAGCATTATAACCAAATAATTTTATTCAAATAATAGAAAGTTCCACATATCCAAATACAAAATTATAGATCAAATCCAATCACTAGTATATCGAAGTCCAATGGCACAAGTATGACATTCATGCTTTGCCTTTTCAAGGAGCTTCGTGAGAGGATCCGCAACGTTTTGATCCGTGTGAACTTTGCGAATACATATCTTTCCTTTTTCAACTTCATCTCGTATGTAGTTAAATCTCCGCTCAATATGCCTAGTCTTTTGATGAGCACGGGGTTCCTTGATTTGTGCAATCGCACCCTCGTTATCACAAAAGATCTCTAGGGGGTCCTGAATGGAGGGGACACCCCTAGATCGGCAATGAATTTCTTTAACCATGCAGCTTCTTGAGCTGCCAATGAGGCGGCGACATATTCTGATTCTGTAGTTGATAGAGCCACCACATCCTGCTTGGAGCTCTTCCAAGAGACAGCTCCTCCATTCAGAATGAAAATGTATCCCGATTGTGATCGTGAATCGTCACGATCGGTTTGGAAACTTGCATCCGTGTAACCTTTTACAACGAGTTCCTCGTCACCAGATCCATAGATCAGGAACATATCTTTTGTCCTCCTTAGGTACTTAAGTATGTTCTTAACAGCCATCCAATGACTGTTTCCAGGATTCTGCTGGTAACGGCTTGTCATGCTTAAGGCGCATGACACGTCGGTCGAGTGCATATCATTGCATACATGATGGATCCTATAGCAGATGCATATGGGATTGCCTTCATTTTGTCTTGCTCATCCTTTGAGCTTGGACATTGAGTCGTACTCAACATCGTTCCTCTTTGAATAGGTACGGTACCTTCTTAGAGTTTTCCATCTTGAACCTTTTCAAGATTTTATCAATATATGCACTTTGATTCAAACCAATCAACCGCCTTGATCTATCCCTATAGATCTTTATTCCCAGAATATAGGCGGCTTCACCAAGATCCTTAATGGAAAAACAACTTCCAAGCCAGGTTTTTACACCTTCCAAGGTTGGAATGTCATTTCCAAATAGCAGTATGTCATCAACATACAATACTAGGAAAGTTATTGTGCTCCCACTAGCCTTCTTATACACACATGCCTCATCAGCGTTTTTGATGAAACCAAATTTCTTTACTTCCTCATCAAAACGGTGATTCCAGCTTCTCGATGCTGTTTTAATCCATAGATTGATTTCTTTAACTTGCATACTTTATTAGGATGTATTGGATCGACAAAACCTTCAGGCTGAACCATATAGACATCTTCCTCAAGATATCCATTTAGGAAAGCGGTTTTGACATCCATTTGCCAAATCTCATAATCATAATGAGCAGCTATGGCAAACAATATCCTTATAGACTTTAGCATCGCAACAGGTGAGAAGGTTTCATCATAATCAACCCCTTGAGTTTGAGTGAAACATTTTGCTACAAGTCTAGCTTTATAAGTATCCAAGTTTCCATGCATATCGGTTTTCTTCTTGAAAACCCACTTACTTCCAACTATCTTGGAGTTAAGAGGTGGTACAACCAAGTCCCATACTTGATTGTCATACATGGATTGCATCTCAACGTTCATGGCTTCAAGCCATTTGTCACAATCTGTGTTGGACATTGCATCATGGTATGTGGTTGGTTCATCAGAATCTATCACATAGCATCCATCCATGAAAAATCCATATCTTTCAGGTGGATTACTAGTTCTACCACTTCTGCGAACGTGTTGTGTGTATTGATCAACCACTTGATCATCCTCAACATCCTTATGTTGAGTGCTAGTTTCAACCAAACGTGCATCGGGCTGTGGTTCTTGATCTTCCTCAAGATCCACTGTTCTACTGCTAGCTCCTTCCATAAGGAACTTTGCTTCTAAGAACTCCCTTTCTGGCAACAAACACCTTTTGTTCCATTGGATCATAGAAATAATATCCCATAGAATCTCTAGGATATCCAATAAAGATACACTTGGTGGATCGGACATCCAATTTGTTAGGGTGGGAGTCTTAACATAAGCCTCACATCCCCAAACCCTTAAGTACGATAGGGATGGAACTCTTCCATGCCATATCTCAAAAGGTGTCCTTTCTACCTTTTTGGTTGGGGCCATATTAGAATACGGGTCGCGGAGAGCAGAGCGAAACCCCAAAATGATAGAGGTAATGTGCTTCTAGCCATCATAGATCGGACCATATCCAATAAGGTTCGATTCCTCCTCTCAGACACACCATTATGTTGTGGTGTTCCAGGTGGAGTGAGTTGTGAGACAATCCCGCAACTCCTAAGATGATTTTGAAAGGTATCACTTAGGTATTCACCTCCTCTATCGGTACGAAGAATTTTAATTGACTTGTTGAGTTGATTTTCTACTTCATTTCTGAAGATTTTGAACATTTCAAAAGCTTCGTCTTTGTGCCTTAACAAGTACACATACCCATAGCGACTATAATCGTCGGTAAAGGTAATGAAGTATCTTTCACCATTCTAGTCATTGGCTTAAAAGGACCACATACATCCGAATGTATGATTCCTAATAAATCTTTTGCCTTTCGGTAGTTCCATTAAAGGGTGCCTTAGTCATCTTACCTTGTAAACAAGACTCACAAACATCAAATGAATCACATTCATTTGTTTTTAAAAGACCATTCTTTTGAAGTGTTTGTAAACGTTTCTTGTTTATATGACCAAGACGACAATGCCAAAGATAGGTATCACTTAAGTCCAACTTGAGTTTCTTGGTGTTAGTTTGGTACAATGAACTATTTAAAGTATTTTCATGAACCAATTCATAAATACCATTAATTGGAATAGCTTTAAAATAGAACATACCATTTAAAGAAACATGAATATCATTTTCAATAAAAGATAATACATAATCATAATGTCTTAATTGGGATACAGAAATAATGTTCCTAGTCAAACTAGGAGCATACAAAACATTCTTCAAAATAACTTCCAAACCACTTGGAAGTCTCAGGATGTAGTCTCCACGAGCTTCAACTAAGACTTTAGTTCCATTTCCCATGAAGAGGCTAACATCCCTTGTTTGAAGTCCCTACTTCTTGTGAACCCCTGCAACAAATTGCAAATGTGAGTTCCACATCCGGTATCCAATACCCATGTGTTAGAAGATGTAACATTAAGATCAATATGAATCATGTATATTGTACCTGAGGTCTGCCCGGCATCCCTCTTGGCTTTCAACTCTTGGAGATGGACAGGACAATTCCTTGCCCAATGTCCAATCTCCCCACACTTGAAGCATGGGTCATTTGTAGCAACTTTTGCTTCTTCTCTTGTGGTTTGGGTGGCACCCTTGCCACCCCTTTCCCTTTTCCCCAAGCGGGTCCCTTACCCTTGGCAACCTTTGCCTTGGGTGCGGGACGAGGCCTTTTGTGTTCCCACCTTCATTAATGGTGAGAACGGGTAAAACCCTTTTACCCATGGCCGCCTCGGCCGTTTTGAGCATTGAGTGAAGCTCACCAATGCTTTTATCCAAGCATTCATGTTGTAGTTCAACACGAATGTCTCGAACCTTTGGTAAGGCCATTGAGGATCAAATCCGTGGCCAATTCCTTCGAGACGGACAATTAAGCCTCTCGAGGCGGTCAATGTGACTTTTCATCTTAAGTACATAAGATGAAACAGATTGATTGTCGTCCATACGACATGCATGGAGCGCTCGAACCGTTTCGAACCGCTCAACCTTGCTTGCTGTTGGAACGTTTCCTTCAGCTGGGTTATCATGTCGTAAGCTCCGTGATGTTCATACTCCTTTTGGAGATCCGGAGTCATGCTCGCTAGCATGAGACAAGACACTTGGACGGAGTCCTCAGTGTATTTCAGCCAATCGTTAAAGGCCTCCTCATCATCCTCGTTAGGTTGATCGGGGACTGGGTCGTCAAAAACATACGATCGTCTCTCTTGCTTGAGAACAATTCTCAAGTTTCGATACCAATCGATGAAGTTGTTATGGTTTAGACGTTCCTTTTGGAGGATCGCTCGTAGGGATTGGTGGACGCGGATGAGTTATCGGAATTATCATTATTAGAGGCCATCTACAAAATTTAACAAAGTTTTATTTAGTATTTTCGATATTGTAATTTTAATAACAAATGTCTTACGAGACTTTTCATATTAAAATCTAGAACCCAATATTACATTTAAATTGTGGTTAGGTGACCTTTATCCCACGTTTTTAATAAGGTGGTCAACGTTTGACGATTGCAACCATTTGCAACTTCTAGAGGTATGGGATCGACTCTTGAACATCATATGTAAAGTCGGCATGAAAATCCCATCAACACCATTTGGAAACCACATTGTAGGTGATCCATTTAACATGGTTTGCAAATCAAGACATCCTACTTACACCCACGTGTGAGTTTGCCAAAACAAATGGTTAGGTGACCTTTATCCCATAAGTAAGGCATTCTCACCTCAAATCACAAGTTCCCTCAAAATGGTTGGGTGATCTTTATCCCACTAAGAGTTCCCAAGTGACTCAAGTGTTGTGTAAAAGGACGGTGTTGATCTCGTTTAAAATTTTTTAGAGATTTCTTAATTCTAGTTTAGAAAACTCTATGTACTTGTATTTGTATGCTTTCAAATACAAGATACCTATGGTCCTTTGATTAAAACCAATTTTAATCTTTAAATCATTAAACCATTTTAATAACTTTTATTAACTTTAAAGAACCAACATTTTCAGCTTGTTAAGATTGTTAGTTAGTTTGCTTAGAATATCCAAATATCAACCAAACAATCAAGACAACAAACAATCAACCAAGCATAAACATTAACAATCATATGTGCATAACCATAGCCCTTATGTTGACAACACTTGTTTGCCATCACAAGTGTTGTCTATGGTCTTTCTAAGGGTCAAACATATCATAAAGGTTCCATGAACCTCCAACTAGAAACCACATCCAAATGCTCCATGTTTCTTGTGTCTTTGTGTCCATCTTTGGGTCTTGATCTTGTACATCTTCCTTTTACAAAATTGTATCCTAATAATTTTCTGGTAAAGGAAATGAACCTAATCTATTATTACATAACCAAATGAATGAATAATTACAACCCAAATGAATAAACACAAATATTACAACCAAATTGAATGAATAAAACAACCACTTGAAACATCCAAACAACACAAGGCCACAAGCTAGGTTATGCACTTTAACAACCAATGATCATATCATCTATTCAAATAATGAAAACCCCATTTAAAACCCAAATTTCAGCCAACAAACTGAAATTTTGGGTTTTAATCATTATCCAAACAACCAACATTTCAACATACATATCTTTTAAGGTTTAATCACAAGCATGTGTAATGTAACCTTGAAAGTTGGGGATTTCAACAAGATATAATGTACCAGCCCAAAAACAGCCTATAACATATCTAATATCATCTTTTAAACCAATTTCAAAAGATGAATCAAGCAAGCCATCCATATAACGGCTCTTGATGCCATTGAAGGGTTTGAAAGAACACTAAAACATAGTATAACCTTTAATCTTTTCAGAAAACGCAGCGGATGTATAGGATTATAACAAGTTTATAATCTGAAATTTTCGTGTTCTAAGTGTGGTTTTAAGATGGAAAACAAAACCCAAATCAATAGGGATCTTAAATATATGAATGGACAAGCTATGAACAAACATTAATGTACATAAAATCACAGCCATATGAGGCTGTGAATGGCTACCTTTCTCCAGCAGAAAAATCGACTTAGAGGAGTGTTTTGGATGCTTGAATCCACCAAGAACTCAATGTAGAGATCCTCAAGCTTCGTATACCCCAAGCACTATTACAAAACACCTGTATGCTAGGATTGAACACCAAAATCAAGCTGCTAGAGCTCCTTCTTTCTGCCTGATTTCCGAACTAGAGAGGAGAAAGAGAGAGAGAGCTTTTGCATGTATATCTTTTAAATGGCTGGTCCAAGAGCAAAATTATAAGACCCCTTAATGGTGTGTAATTCAACAAAGTGGTCCAATAGGAACACAATAAGGGGGCGGCCAAAAGGCTTTGAAAATGGGTTTTCCCCCTTTAAAATAGACACATTACCATGTTACATGGTCTTATAACTTGGTACCTCTTAGTAAATGTATACAACTAACCAATTAATTGTATAACATATGTAGCCATTTTAATTTGTAATGTCATCTAACTAATATAAATAACATTACAAATAATATAATTGAACAAAATATCCTAATAAATTGTTCCATGTCATATGCAACTTGTTTAGAAAACCCAATTTCTAAATTGGTGTTAATATTTTATTGCATGATCACATCATCAATTAAATATTATTTGGTGTTTGCTAAGCTTGCTATTGGGTATAACCCGACTTGGATCATGACGTACTAACCACATCAATATTCTAAGTGTCTTGGGCACACAGAATCCTACAATTAGACCTAGCATAGAGATCAATTCATAAAAAAAGAGGTTTATTAAAGTTTTGTGAAAAGATCCGCTTTTGATTTTTCATCTCAATGGGAATAATATCAATAAAACCCTTTTCCTGAGCAACACAAATTGCATGAATCCGTGTCTTAATGTGCTTGGTTCGAAAATGATGAATAGGATTTTTAGCAATCCCAATTGGTGCTTCGTTGTCACAAAACAACGGTGTATGTAGAAGTTGATCCCATAGTCAATCATCTGGCGTTGTATCTAGAGAACTTGTAACAACAACTAGAGGTAGCAATGTATTCTGCTTCTTCTGTTGAGAGAGAAACTGTGGCCTGTTTCTTGCTTTAATTGCCCAGGTATTGACATCCTCCAATGACCGATCTTCTATTTAACCTGCAACCATTAGAATCACTATCAGAATAAGCATGTAAATCAAAATTACCACCATAGGGATACCAAAGACCTAAATGAGAAAGCTTTAAGGTACCGAAAAATTCTTTTTACAGTCTTTTCATGAGACTCTTTCGGGGCAGATTGGTATCGAGCACGATATCCTACAGCAAAAGTGATGTCAAGAGGACTTGCTGTAAGATACATAAGGAAACCGATCATAGATCAGTAGAGATGAGGATCAACAGGTTCCGTTTTTGTCAGGAGTGAGGCATGTTTGAGCAGTAAAAGGAGTCATTTCAGGAGAAGCATCATCCATCTTCAATTTCTTCAAAATCTCTTCAACATACTTCTGCTGATGAATGAGAATACCCTTTGGCTTTTGTTCCACCTGTAACCCAAGGAAAAAGCACATCTCCCCCATAATGCTCATTTCAAAGCGATTACGCATCATCTCCTCAAACTCCCAACACAATTTTCAGTTGGTGGAGCCGAAAATAAAATCATCAACATAAACTTGGACAATCAAAATTTCACCATTCACTTCCCTCTTGAATAGAGTCATATCAATGGTGCCATGAGAGAATCCATTGCTTAAGAGATATTGTGTTAGGGTCACATACAAGATTGGAGGTGTGTGATGAAGACCATAAAGTGACTTGTCAAGCTTATAAACATTGTCAAGGAAATCAGGATCCTCAAAACCAGGTGGTTGACACACATATATCTCCTCATCAATGTTTCCATAAAGGAAGGCACATTTTACATCCAGCTGACAAACCTTGAACTGTTTATGAGCAGCATGAGCTAGAAAAATTGTTATTGCTTCAAGACAGGTGAAATAAGCAAAAACTTTGGTATAGTCAATCCCTTCTTCTTGAGCGAATCCTTCCACCGTCAATCTTCATTTGTTTGCCACCGCAACGCCACGATCATCAGGTTTGTACTCAAAAACCCATTTTGTGCCAATTGGGCATTTGTTTGGTGGAAGATCAACTAGAGTCCACACTTTGAGTTTTCTAAATCCGTGGAGCTCTAATTGCATCGATTCGACCTAGCAAGGGTCCTCCAAAGCTGCATGAACATTTTTCAGAACAATTTGAGAAATAAAAAAAGAGAAAAGACAAATGTTAGACAAACCAAATTGACTCCGCGTCCGTACTCCATTGGTGATAGATCCAATGATGTTATCATGAGGATGATGTTTCAATGTTTTGAAATCAATGGGTATAGGCAAGATGATTGGAGAAGGTTGACTAATAGATTGTGAATGCGTAAATGAGGGTGAGAGAGATGGCACAGGCTGTGATGAGGAAGATGTTGGTGATAAAGGAAGGGAAGTAGAAACAAGTGAAGGTGGAAGATCAAATGAAGATGATGATGATGCAATATCAATAGAAGTTGCATCATTTGCTGAGGAGGTGGAATGGGCTTGAGGAATGAAAAGCACTGGAGTTGAAGAAATGATATGTGTTTGAACATTGGAGATGGACGCATCATCATCGAAGACAGGAAGATTAATGGAGTTAAACACCGTATCAGAGTCAAAGAACCATGGTGGTTTAGATCGAACATTAGATGAATTAGATTCCTACCAATGAACATAAAACAACTCTTGAACAATACGTGTTTTCTTGTTATATACCCGATAAGCCTTTTGAGAAGAAGAATACCCAATGAAGTAACATTCATCAGACATGGCACTGAATTTTGTCTTCTGTGATTGATTATTCAATAGAGTGCAACAACAACCAAGTGGTCTGAATAAATCAATTAAAGGCTTTCGTTTATGAAAAAGTTCATAAGGAGTCCTCATTTTGTCCTTGACTATCAACACCCTGTTTAGAAAATATGAAACACACTTTACTGCCTCCGCCCAAAAAATAATGGGTAAGGAGGATTCAATCAGCATCGTACGAGCGGCTTCAACAAGGGTGCGATTCTTTCGTTCAGCTACTCCGTTCTATTGAGGCGTCCTTGCAGCACTAAATTGTCTTATGATTCCCTTTGCAGCATAGAACAAATCAAGGATCTAATTTTGAATTCCGTACCATTATCACTTCGGATGGCCAAGACCTTTCTCTTGCGTATCGACTCGATTGAATGTATTAACTTCTGCAACCCCTCAACAACCTCCTCCTTGTGAACTACAAATCTCACCCAAAAATATCTTGAGAAATCATTTGTTACAACAAGTCAAAAAGATTTTTTAGCAATTAATTTAACACTCATTAGGCAAACAAATCAGTATGTAACAACTAGAGAGGACAAGTTATGCTATTTTCAAGTTTTGCCTTGTGAGGTTTCTTATGTTGATTTGTTGGCACACACCATACATTTTTCATTCACAGAAAAATCTTTCAAAGGAAGTCCTCTAACGAGATTGTTTTTGACTAATTTGTTTATAATTTTTAAGTTAACATGGCCCAATCTGCGATGCCTTAAGAGGGACTTAGAAGTGGAAGCGTTGGAAAGAAGGCATGTAGCAGTAGACTTTTAGTCCCTTGAACCCATATCAAGGAGATATGTATCATTCTTTCATGGAGCACGTATAAGTACCATTTCTTCTAGAATATCAATCTAAGATTTCAAAAGAGACATTCATCGGATTTAAACATGACTGGAATATATTAATGATAGATTTGAGAAACACTTAACATATTAAATCCGAGTTCAGGTACATGATTGACTTTCTCTAATGTCAGAGAGCTATTGGAAACTTCTCCTTGACCAATAATCTTTTATCCTTTTTTGTCATCAGCAAAAGCCACATAATCTCCATTGATAATCCGATAATTGGTCAAAAAGTCTTTAAGCCATTTTATATGCCTAGAGTATCCACTATCCACATGTCATACATTATTTACAACCTTAGTGGATGACTCCTACAACCATAGAATGAATCAAGTTAACCGGGTGAGATAGGAACCCAAGTGTGAATAACTTTGGTTTTAGGAGAGATAGATTTCCTACTGAAGAAATTACTAACTAATTTTGTTAATTTAGTTCCAAAAGAATTCCTATTAACATAACCATGATGAAGTGCGGGACAATTCTTAACTATATGATCATCCTGACCACACCTGAAACAGTGTGGTTTTAATCTCGGTCTGTTATGTAATGAGATAGGAATATGATCAATGTGTATTTCCTCATCACGTTCAGACAATTTTGAATCTACGTCACTATATGTCTCATACATGCCACGAGGTCTGTATTTATTTGGACAAAAATGTTTATTTACAGAAGTAGATGAATTGTCATCTGAAGTACGAGTAATACTAGTATAACTTGTGCTAACTTCAGATGAAGTTGATACCTTTCATTTGATAATGAAATATTTGTTGGGGTAAAAGATGGAATAGGATGAGAAAAGAATTTTTCCAAACAATTAGTTTTATGTTTCTCGTTATTCTTTGTAGTGACATCAGTTGCACTATTAACATAATCAGAACTAGTAATATCGTCATAGTGTACAAAATTTGAAGATAATATAGAAACATCATGAGAACATTATGAGACAATTTCTATTACAGGTTCATTAGAAACAAAAAAGAATTTAAACTAGATTTATGACCTACAACAGAATGCTGAAAATTAGGTGTACTAAGACTAGTGCATCCAAGCCCACTAGTTGGTCCATAGGCGTAGTCCTCTCGAACATGGTTAGGATTTGCACCTTTTAAAACTGCAGACATACTGTTAGCATCTGTTTTGATCAATTCATTAGAAAGATGAGGAACACGCATAGGAGAATAACAGTATGTACTATGGAGAGGATAAACCTTACTATTTTCATATCCCAAACCCATTTTAATGCTAGCCCCCCGTTAAGATTTACATAAATCATCATGTTTCATTCTTGATATAGTCCATTTATCTAACTTTGACAAAAGTTTGCTTGTTTCAAATTTAGCAAGAGCAACTCTTTCAGTCAAAGTATTAATCTAAATATATCTTTCCAAAACAATTCGTTTTAAGTGGTCATTCTCTTTCAAAGCCACATTTAGTTTAACAACATATTTTGATTCATTGATTTTAAGTTCCTCATTAATTCTTTTTAAAACTTTCTCATTATCAATTAATAAACAATTAGATTTATAATCCCTAAATAATCTGATTTTACATGCAGAAGAACACATGTTCTAAATTACCTCATAGTGAAAGTAGCATTGGCACTTTCACATTGGCACACTAGAGTACTTGATTTGCTTTCCTCAATAGTGAAAGTAGTATCATCCTTTTCTTTTCCTTTCTCAATGGATGGACTTCCTTCCTTCTTCAGTTTTTCAGATTTACCTTCTTTCATCCTTTCATCCTCCTTCCCTTTCTCTTTCACAAACAACTCAACCTCATCATTAATTTCCATGAATGGATCAAATTCATCCTCACATTCTACCTTCCCCTTTCATTGAACAATTTCAGCCACAAGTGCATGATTAATCTTAGCTCTCGTCTCTTTAACCTCAGCACTCTAATCAAAATTAGAAATCAAAGCAGCCTCCTTTTTGTGATTCGTATCCTCCTTTTCTCTCTTCGTAGTTAATCGTGGAACTCCTGTATAGCTGGAATCAGTGAAAATTGTTGATGGACATTCACATTTAAAATGTCCGAGTTGTTTACAATTGAAACATCTCTGCTTGGACTTATAATTTCCCAGTTTTGAGTTAGAGCTTTGACCTCCGATGTTCTTTCTTCCAGTGCACTCCATAAATCTCCAAGCTCTAAGAGTCAACATTGTCATTTGCCACTGGATGTCAGTCTCTTCAAGATCATTAGGTTCCACCTGATACATATCCTCCATTGTAATTCCTTTGCCTTTTAACTCTCTTGCCACAAAGGCTTCATAGCTCTAAATAAACATACCAAAAAGAGACATTGTCTCTGTTGAAACCGAAGTTTCAACATTTGCCTTTGGATTAGCCTGATCTCTCCCAACACTACCACTACCTCCAGAAAAAATATATGTATTCAGTGTTCCTTGAGTCGATGTCTGCATATGAGAGCTTGCAACGGGAGACAGTAATGCAACATTTTGAGTAAAACCAGACATAGGCATCATGGTCTAACTAAAATCCCTTCTCTTCATGGCTAACTCAAAGGACTTAAGCTTATTGATAGTGTTCATGAGCTTGTAATTAGCAAAACCTCTTTCCTGCTTTAGCATTCTCACTTGAAGACTCCACTGAGGTGGGAGAGAATCTAGCAATCGATTTACTTGTTCACTTTTGGAAAAGTTTTTCGTTGTATTTCTTTTGTGAGCTTGAAACTATCAGAAAGCATTTGTGAGATTTGTGAGACTCTCGTTCTTGTATCCCACAAAGGAGTTGAATTCCTTCTCTACTTAAATGCTCTAATCCTTCACCAGCTCATAATTACCATCATAGAACGCACATAGAGCATCGAAGATGGACTTAGCACTTTTATGCTCCCCATATCGGTTGTAGATGTCTAGAGCAAGGCAGAGAGTTAATGCTCCAAAAGCATTCTGGTCACGATCGATTAGCTTTATATCCTTCGCAGTGAAAGTAGACGAGTCCTTGTTTTGAGATACAACATCACCAAATGTGACAGTGGTATGTGAGGACCAGAAATAATAGATTTCCATTAATTATGGTCAATGTAGAAGAAAAAGGCTTTGAGACATCTCTTCCAATCCTTGAAATTATCCCCGTTAATGAGTCTCGGAGGTCTGGTGGGAGCTACACATTCAAGATTAACTAGGGTGAGTGAGGTTAACTTTGACATGGTAGTTTTGCTAGAAATGAAGTAATTTCGGCAAACAAAGAGCAAAATTCACTGGAAATGTAGTAGTTTCACTAAAGAAAGGTAAGTTCGCAGACAATTTCGCTGAGAAAACTAGTTTTGCTGAGTTTTCATAGTTTCGCAGACAATTTCGGCAATAGTTTCGCTAGCCAAATGTCTAAAACAACTTAGTTTCGCTGATAAATTCACACAAAACAAGTTTGAAATTTTGTTCAATAATACTTTGGGCAACAATTTCGTTTGTTAATCACTCACAAGCACTATTGAACTTTTGTTCAAAGAAATTAGTTTTGTTGGATAGCAATAACAACCTCAATGAAGATAACACTAATAGTTTCGCTGAAAGAACTTGTAGTTTCACAAGATGAACATGTAGTTTCGCTGAATGAAGCTGAAAAGCTTATTCAAAACGAAATCGATCTGAAATCATCAATCACTCAATATATTTGAGATCTGATGATTAACATAACTTCCCTGTCCAATAACCAACAAAAGTCAATAAAATTCCATGTCAAATACACACGAATTGAATATGAAAATGATGAAAACTTAATATTGAACAAAACCAACCAACAACTCAAGAAATCATGAGCACTAAGGCTCTGATACCATATTGTTGACCCATTTGATCGATTTGCAGCACAAATGAATTGTTGAATCGTTCAATATCAAATACAAACAATAGACAAGAAGAATAATGAAGATTGAGAACAATAACAATTCAATCAAAGTAAGACAATAATGATCAATATATTGAATAACAACAAAGCACAATGATATTTTTGTGAAATTACTAATTAGGGTTTTGCAAGCTTAATCCTCAATGAAAAAGATCAAATGTATATATAGAAGTCTTAGTTTCGCAGATAGTTTCGCTTCCAGCGAAACTATTCTGCCAAAATTGTAGTTTCGCCTAGCAGAAACAGTAGTTTCGTCGAGAGAACTAAACAACTGACTATGAGCGAAACTATAGTTTTGCTCAGGGTTTTGCTGGACTGCAAACAAAATAGTTTTAACTACATTCAAAAGTAAGCTAACAAAAGACCTATTACAAGAAATTATAAAATTCTTATCTAAGGTGAGTCCAACCTATGCAAGATCTTCATTGACATAGAGGTAAGAACAAGAGGACAAACCTATGATGCAAATATGTGTCTTCATTCTTGTTTCTTGTCCCGGATAGAGCCAAAGAAAGTTGATGAGGCTTTAAGGGATGAAAGTTCGGTTGAAGCTATGTAAGAGGAGTTGCTTCAATTCAAAAGATAGAAGGTCTGGAACCTTTGTCCTCTTCCTTAATGGAAGACTACCATACAAATGAAATGGGTGTTTTGAAACAAGAATGATGATAGAGGACTTGTCATAAAAAAACAAGGCAAGACTAGTTGTCCAAGGGTATACACAAGAAGAAGGAATTTGTAGGACCGATGAAGGGTACTAGCTTACAAAACAACAACACAAAGAGGAAAGTGTGCAACAACACTTAACAAATCCAATGGGGAACTAGAAACCAGTTTTAGTGATAATTAAGAAACACAAGTATTGAAGAGACAGAGCAAGAACACCACAAGTAGTTGGTTTACAAGGATGATGTATATTGCTCTCTAGTTCCTTTCAAGTGTTTACAAAGCAATGGCTTAAGATACAAAGGACTAGAGATACTTATAATACAACATACAGCCAGCCATACCTTAAAGGTTAGCTGGATACATGATCTAGACAACAACAAAATCAATGTAGAGTCAAAAGGAAAATTGCCTTTTCACTGGTGACTATGACATGCCATAGCTCACATCCTAATATATTAGAAAAAGGATAAAGTACATAAAGTAGAATGTTACAGTCTCAAGACCTCAATGTATAGTTACGAAAAACATGGACTTTTCACCAACTTATGTAATGTTGGTGTTTTATCAGAGTTGCAGCAAAAAGGGGTCCAAGTTTATGGAAAATGTACATCAAATAAAGCATGTGTTAAAAAGTCTTTGGAAGAAATCTATCTTCAAGTGTTGGCTTTAGAAGACTTTGTCTTTGAAGCTTCTGAAGACTTCATGTTTGGCCTAAGAAAATATTGGTCTTGGCTTCAAAAGATTTCACATTTAGAATATTTTTCTAAGGTAGAGTGTGAAACTTCCAAAGCAATCCAGTTTAGTACATTTGTTCATGCATGAGGGAGAGACTTTGGGTGTTTGGGTTGCATCAGTCTTATATCAAACCTTACAAACTCCCCCTAGGCTGATGCTACCAAAAATCTTGAAGACTTCAAATATCAATAGTCCTTATCATGATGATGAACATTCCTTTCTTCATAAGATGATCATGAACACTCAGACTCTCATAGTGTCTTCTCATGTCAAAGAGATCATGCAGAGGTAGATTAAACATGTCCTACCATGTGTTGACATTTTCAACACCATGATCTCTGATGACATGCCATCTTTCTGGATTTGTAGTGTATATCCAGGATAAGATGGGTCTTCCTGTGCCTAGAGGAGCTACTTGAAGCACAGTTGGTGGAGCATCCACTTGCTGCACATCCTCAAGATGTTCTGACTCATCCTAAGGTTTGGAGATGGATGCTTCTCTTTTCTAATTCTTGGCTTTGATCTAGAAGCCATCCTTTTTCTCCTCTTTGAACCTTTTAACATAGAAGACTGGCCAGTAGCACCTGATTGATCTTCTTTGTCTTTATTGGTTAGGTCTTCCTCTCTCACAGGTTCAGATTGAGAGGGGATAGAACCCTGCGATGGATCAGAAATGATAGGTTGTTGAGGCTCAGCAGGAGACTTGGGTTGTGTTGTCTGAAATGGTTCAAACTTAATCTCCACTTGCTAAGAAACCTAACTTGGTGGGGAGTGTATGTCAATAAGTTCTCCTTTTGAATCTTCTGCTCGATCACCCTAATATGCTCATCCATAGTGGATGGACACATAGGACTAAGTCTCCATTCGGAGAATCCATACATCTTAAAGAAGATCATCATCCTCTACCTATCAGTACACTTCTTCATGCTTTTTAGGATGATGGCTCTTGACTTTGCAGCCTCTTCCCTTAACTTTCTCTTAGTGATCTTTCTTCTTTGACTAACTCAAGTTCAATCTGTTTGAGGTACTCAAACTCAATGTAATCAAAGTGTAAGGGAAGAAGTACATCAGCTGATAAATGCCCATGGCACTCAGGTAGTTGATCATGTTGATCCTATTAGTTTCTTTGTCTACCTGAGGTCTTGTGGAGCCACAACCTTGTGTACAGGACTTTCTCGAACTGGGGAGAGAGTAGGCACATGCTTGTAGAGTCTTTTCTATTTTCTTTCTTCTTTGATTTGAAGAAGTAGTTTTGCATCCTCTGCCTCCTTTCTTTCCTTTGTTGGACCAAAAGAACCAATGAGCCTGATCAGAAAAACCTCTAAGTCCCATAGACATCACAACAACTGCTGAAGACTTGATCAGCTGTTTGACAAAGTCTGAAGACTTCAACAGCTGAAGACTAAAGTACTTAATACTTCAAAGTCTGAAGATCAAAGCTGAAGACTAAAGTACTGAAGACTTCAAAGTCTGAAGATCAACAGCTGAAGACTAAAGTACTGAAGACTTCAACAGCTGAAGACCAAAGTCTGAAGATCAACAGCTGAAGTCTAAAGTACTGAAGATCAACAGCTGAAGTACAAAGACTGAACATCAGCTGATGACAACAGCTGAAGTTCAAGTACAAGTACTGAAGCCTTTAGAGTTTGTTACAACAGCTGAAGAAGCATTCTTCAGTTGTTGTGATGGTTTCCTTTCAGTAGTTTCTTTTTTGTTTCAGTATTTGTAAAACGACTGAAGAGCATGCCCTTCAGTCGTTGTATTTTCAGTAGTTTCTTTTCAGTAGTTGTAGTAACAGTTAACACTTAGTATTTTTGTAAGAAGATGTCAGCTGTTTTGACATCTTCAGTAGTTGTGTTAACTTTCAGTAGTCTGAATAATTCTGTTAGATGTCACTATCAAATGACATCAGCAGATGTCACATCTCTTATATAAGGAATGTTCCACCACAACATTCTTATATAAGGAATGATTGACCTGATTGTAAGTGTGACATTTTGCCACCACGAAAGCGTGTATTGAATGAAATCTTTGATTTGCAGAATTCTTTCTATAATCGTTTGTTCTTACTTTGAATATCAACTGTATTCTTGTGAATTGTCTAATTCATTGTTTGATTTCCGCTGCAATACTCTCTAATCAATCAAACGTAACATCACTGATCCTAACATCCATTGACAATTCCATGTCAGCCAGTTTATTTAATCATCTAAGGGGAGGGAGATGATATTATCAATGTCATTGTTCCTAGTCTGCAAGTAGTTTATCCTGACTGCCTCAACTTATCATTTGAGTGTTTGGCCTAGAGGCAACCTTGATAGCAGCTTCCACGAATCTTGCATACCAGTAGAGGAACTTTCTCCCCTTAGCTTCCTTTTCCTCGCTCTTCCTCCTCAATCTCCTTAGAAGTCATTAACTTGAATTTCTGCTACCTTCATTTTATTGCTTTCTGTTTTCTCTTGGTTCAATTTGGTCTGTTGTGTTCTATTCTAAATCTGTTAAAACATAGTTGATTTTGGTTGAATCTGAGAATGACTACTCCTTCTAATGACCCTCACAATACCGGTTCTTCAACCAAGCCTCTGATGCTGTTTAGGACTGAGTATAACATATGGCAACGAAAAATGCTTCATCACCTATCTGTTAACAGTTCAGGTGTTGGACATCGGTGGTACATGGTCCACATAAGCCAATGGTGAACAATCCGGAAACCAATCAAATGGTTCCGAAGAAGAAGGAACAATACTCAGATGAAGATCGGAAACTGTTTGAGATGATGCTAAAGCCCATGGATTTCTGGCCATGGAACTACCAAATGAAATCTATTCTGGGCTTATGCATCATGAAACTGCTCATGACCTCTGGAATGCACGAAGGAACAATTCGGTGGAATTGATGAGGTCTTAGCAAACAACAGAGAAATCCTTGCCCAACAATATGAAACACTCTCGCATAGGAAGGGTGAGACACTGACTCAACAGTTGAGCGTTTTTCCAGTTTGATCTCTGAGCTAAAAATGGTCAAACATGAATATACCAATAGCCAGATGAACAACAGATTCCTTAGATCACTGCCTGAGAGATGGGACACATACACTATTATCCTACGCTCCAGTGCAAATCTGGATAAACTATCTCTCACCCAACTTCATGGGAAACTGCTTAAATTTGAGAGAGAGATAGAGCAGAAAAGGAAACTAGCATCATCAGGAAAGCTCACTGATGACTTTGTACCAGGGAACACTGCCTGGTTGGTCATGAGTCAGAATATGCTGCATCTGAAAGTAATTATGATCAGCATATAGATTTCTCTTCAAACAGTTCAGATCATGCATTTGTTGGTGTTGATAGTCACTCAGGCTGTAATACAATTTATGTTTTATCATGGATGATTTGAAAGGAATAGCTGATGATGATCTGAAAGAGATGGATATTCTAAGCCAAATGGCCTTGATTAATATCAGATCTCAGAAGTTCTACAAGAGGACTGGCAGGAAATTTCCAGGACTCTCTGGCAAAACCAAAGTTGGTTTTGACAAGAGTATGTTGACTTGTCACAAATGCTAAAGGCTTGGACACTTTGCAAGAGAGTGTAGATCATCTGGATCTAACTCCTCTACACCCTTTGTGACTTTTCCAAGCACTAGTCCACAAAACAGGGGGGCAACATCTTGCTAGTTCTGGTCATCATTCACAACCTGTTTTGCCTGCATATTTTGTCCCTCAGGGTCCAATGTCATATACGTATCCCTGCTATTACATGCCTCAGCCAAATCCAGTTCAAGTTTCTACTGCACAACAACCACAAGCATTACCTGAGCCTCCACCATCTCAATCACAACCTCATCACAGCTTTGGCACCCCTGGTAATGTTGACTGGAGCAGTTTACCAGATGATCTCTCTGGTACTGAGCAATTATTTACTGGTGATGGTCAACATGGTGGTGAACATCCTTTTGGGAATCTAGCTCTCATGGCCTGGAATCTACTAAGGTTCATGCTCCAATGCATCTTCTTCACAGGTAACCCAGGTATCTTCTGAAGCTAAGGCCAAGCTTTGTTCTGAATCTTGCATAGATGCATTTGTCTCTATTAGAGAAGCAAATGTAGCTGTAATTAATCAAAATCTAGAGCTTGAGCAAACTATTTCCAAAAGAAAAGCTGAATATGAGTCTGTCCTTAAGGACAAAGATGATGAGATTTATAAGCTTAAATGCCAATTAAATGACGAAAAGGCTAAGCAAGAGGTCATTCTTGAGAACCATAAGAAACAAAGAAAAACTTGCAGTTACCCAAGTTGAGTGTGACCGCTGGGTGTCATCCTGCAAGGATTTGAAATGCTGCTCAGTAAGCAATCTGCTTCGAATGGAAGTTTGGAATTGGTTACAACCATACTGCACCTCCAACAGATTTTACTCCAAAATCAATAGTAAAATCTGAAAGTGAAAGCAATCTCCAACCACATTATCATGTGCATCATCCACAAGTGATCTCCCAAAATCACAAGATGAAATAAGGGTTGATATCTCAGCAAGTAAACTGGCTGATGGGTTAACTACTGATAAGCACATGAAGCTGAGTATTCAGATGTTGTCCCTCAAAGTAACTTAAGTATTGAAGGGCAAGTTACAACAACTGAAAAGCATTTCAAATCAGCTGAAATAAATGGATTAACTACTGCTGACAATGAACAGCTGAGAACAACTCTTCAGTGGTACAGATTCTTCAGTACTGAACAAAATTACTAAAGGAGGAAAGTTCTGAAGAGCACACCTTCAGTAGTTTCCTCATCAGAGTTGATCAATCCAAGATGAAGAATAAGCCATGTGAAATATGTGGTAAATTCAATCATCTTTCTGATGAATGTTGGTACCGAAAGGGTTCCAAACTCAACAGAGATAAGCTCATAAAATCCAGATGGATGAAATGAAAACTGAGTTGAGACCAAGTTTGTACCGCATCATTCCATTGTGATAAACCCAAGCCTTTAACCAAATTCAAAAAGAAGGATAAGGTTCATCACAAAACAGCTGATGGTGTCTCATGATAAACATCAGACTAAGTCTGTTAATTTTAGGAGGAAATGGTGGATCACAGGAACTCATCAAACACAAGTACTGATATGTCACAAGAGCTGAAAGCTTTGGCCACAAATCAGACACAAGTTGTTATGATGGTTCAACATTTGTTGGAGGAGAGTTACCAACTAGATGCACCTGTGATCAAATCATGAAAAGGCATTCCAAGCCCAAATCTAAGGAATCCATTTCAGCACCATCTCCTTCTTCAGCTGTTAATCAAAAAAACAAGTTATGGTTGCATCGTTGATGAAAACAGACCAAAACCAAAAAGGTTGGGTCTCAAAATCTGACTAGTTTTCTTTTATGCAGGGTTCTTCAACATGCCAAAGGAGCATCTGGTATGTGGACAGTGGAGGATCTATGCATATGACTGGGAGCAGTTCTTCTTAATGACTACTCTCAAGGAAAGAAGGGATTTGTTTCATTTGGAAATGATGCTAGAGGTTACATCAGGGAAAGGATATGTGTCTAATGGACAAATCTGGGTTTGATGAGGTCAACCATGTGGTGAATCTCAAGTATAATCTGCTAAGTGTAGTCAGTGTGTGATAAAGGGCATGTTGCACTTTTCACAAGCCAGAACTGTAGGATCTGTCTTCCCAAGTTCTGAGGCTGATTGACAAGGTAATGGATGAACATACTCTCCTGAAGGCCAACAGGATCGGAAGAGTGTATGCCTTGGATTTGTCAAAGAAGATTGATTTGAAGGGTTCCATGCTATTCTCCAAAGCCTCTCTTAGGAATCTATACTATGGCATAGAAGGCTGGGTCATGAAATCTCGAAACATGAACCACTCATCCAATCGTTTTAGTGAGAAGTTTATCAATAAAGGAGTTCCACTGTGATGAAGCCTGCACTGCTTGTTTGAAAGGAAAAACAACACAAAGTCTCATTCCCTACCATTGAAGAACCTAAGTCACTGCCTGCTTGCAGTTACTGCATATGGATCTATTTGGTCCTGTGAGAGTGATGAGCATGGCAAAGAAGAAATATTTTTGGTAATATGGATGATTACTCCAGATTGTATGGACTTTCTTTCTACATTCAAAGGATGAGGTTGCTCAGAAGATTACAACTTTGTGCTGTATGTTGAGAAGCAGTATTCCCTATCAGTCAAGTGTATAAGGAGTGACAATGGTACTGAATTCAGAATCCATACACTTGATGATTTTTATCTTTCAAAAGAATCAAAAGGCAGTTTAGCATCCCAAGGACTCCAGAACAAAATGGAGTAGTGGAGAGAAAGAACAGGCCTCATTGAAGCTGCAAGGTCCATGTTGGCTGATTCTGGTTGCATTTGACCTTTTGGGCTGAAGCTGTCAATACAGCTTGCTATGTGCAGAATAGAGTGTTAGTAAATCAGAGGTTGATGAAGACTCCATATGAAGCCCTGCATCATTTGGCTCCTTTGATTTCATTCTTCAGAGCATTTGGATGTCCTTGTTTCATTCTCAACACAAAGGGTCAACTCCACAAATTTGATCCTAAGGTGGATGCATGAGGGTATTTGTAGGTTATTCATCCACTGCAAGGCTTACAGAGTCTTCAACTGCAGAACAAAGATAGTTGAAGAACCTTGCATGTGAAATTCAATGAATCTCCTAAGGATAAAATTCCACAAACCCTGTGGAGTTGTTTGATCTGAACATACTGCAATATGCTCCTTATCAACTCCAGCTGTTGCAGATCATGTGGATAAATCATCTTCTGCAGCAAGTCTTCCACCTGGTGGTACTGAAGATGATGATGATATCAGTACTCACCTTTTCAAGTTCAGTGACCAACTGCCTGAGTCTGTAAACTTGATGTTCCTGTACCTTCAGCAGCTCCATCCACAACAAATGCTGATGAGATTCTGATTCATCCACATCGTTTGATTTGCCATCTAATACTGGTTTCAACCTGAATCAACATCTGCTGATGTTAAACTAGCTACAAACACTTGCACTGATCATATTGTGCACCAGGAGCTGAAGAATCACCCCATGTCTCAAATCATTGGTGGTATCAATGTTGGCGTCTTAACCAGAAGTCAATTGTCTAACTTGTGCTTCTATGCTCTCTTCATCAGTCAGCAAGAGCCAAAGAACTATCATGTTGCTTTGAGAGACATGGGTGGAAGCCATGTAGCTTGAGCTACTTCAGTTCAAGAAACAGCAAGTGTGGGAACTGGTTCCTCTACCCCCAGGTAAGTGTACAATAGGCACTAAATGGGTGTTTAGGAACAAAACAGATGAAAATGGCTTATTGTTAAGAACAAGGCCAGACTGGTTGTTCAGGGGTTTTCACAAGAAGAAGGTATTGATTATGATGAGACCTTTGCCCCTGTAGCCAGACTGGAGGAAATTACATTGTTCTTAGCCTATGCGGCATTTCACAATTTTAAAGTTTTTCAAATGGATGTTAAAAGTGTATTTTTATATGGTAAAATAAAAGAAGAAGTTTATGTGTGTTAACCACTAGCTTTTGAGGATAATAAACATCCAGATTGGGTATACAAGCTTGATAAGGCTCTTTATGGGTTGAAAGAAGCTCCTAGAGCCTGGTATGAGACATTATCAAATTTTCTTCTTCAAAATAATTTCATTAGAGGCTCCATAGATAAAACTTTATTATTCATTAAGAAGGTGGATCAGCATAAGCTACTTGTTCAAATTTATGTTGATGATATTATTTTTGCATCCTCTGATCCCCAGTTGTGTGATGACTTTACCAATTTAATGCATAAGAAGTTTGAAATGAGTGCAATGGGAGAATTACAGTTCTTTCTAGGAATGCAAATCAAACAAAAGGCTGATGGGACTTTCATTCATCAGTCTATATACACAAAAGATATTTTGAATAAGTTTGATTTACAAATTGTAAACCCTGTTCTACTCCATGTGCAACACCACACAACTGGATGCAGATCAGAAAAGTAAAGCTGTTGATGAAACACTTTACAGATGTATGATTGGGTCCTTGATGTACTTAACAGCTTCTAGACGATATCATGTTTGCAACATGTGTTTGTGCTAGATTTCAGGCTGCTCCTAAAGAGTCTCACTTGATTGCAGTCAAAAGGATCTTTAGATATCTGCAAGGTACACAATCTCTAGGTTATATGTATTCCACTGGACACTCTTGCAAATTGGTTGCTTTTTCTGATAGTGACTATGCAGGGTGTAAGTTAACAAGAAAGTCAACTTCTGGTGGATGTCAATTTCTAGGCAACTGTTTGATTTCTTAGCAGAGTAAGAAACAAACATCTGTTGCTACATCCACTGCTGAAGGAGTACATTGCTGCTGCAAGCTGTACTTCTCAGGTACTCTGGCTTCAGAACCAACTTTTGGATTATGGCATTACAGAGACTAAGACTCCATTATTAATGGACAGTGCTTCAGCTCTTTGCATTGTCAAGAATCCTGTCCAGCACTCTAGGACCAAACATATAGAGATCACACATCATTTTACTAGGGACTGTTTTGAAAAAGGTCTGATTGATCCAAAGTTTGTGCCTAGTGCTGATGAGCTTGCAACATGTTTACTAAACCTTTGGATAGTTCAACTTTCCAAAACCTAGTGTTAAGGCTTGGTATGCTGCAGCTAGAATAGTGATAACTACTGATGATCTCAGTAAATAAGTTATGATGATCATTTGTAACCATATCACAAATAAGTACTGATTCTTTACAAGAACTGATACAGTCATAACTACTGATATAAGTACAAACAGATAAGTACTGATGTCCTATGAAACAACTGAAAAACAGCGAAAAAGACTGATGAGTAAGTGTTGAGGACAGTTTAACAGCAGAAAAGCTATGAATTGACGAAAACTACTGATGAGAATTTTCTCTTCAGTTGTTTCTAAAAACTGCTGCTTCATCTTAAACAACTGATGGCAAAACCATGTCTTCAGTAGTTCACAACTACTGATGACTAATACCACGTCGTCAGCTGTTTACACACAAATGACAAAACCATGTCTTCAGTAGTTTCATAACTACTGATGACTAACACCAAGTTATCAGTTGTTTCCAACATCTGAAGCTAAAACCATGGTCTTTAGTAGTTTTATAACTACTGATGCCTAAAACCAAGACTTCAGTTGTTTCAACCTCCGAGGCTTATACCACGTCATCAGTCGCGTAAAACTACTGATGACTCATACAAAACCCTTCAGTTGCTTTATAACCCATACCCTATAAATTCCTTGTCTTACAGAACTTCATCATCTCAAACCTAACGTTCAAAAACTTAGAACCTTCTCTCACATCAATGGCGAACATGAAGCTTAAACACGACAGAACTGTGTTGCTTACCTTACAAATCATCCTTCTAGACAAAGTTTGATAATGCCATTGATCTAATGATCAACTCTCCATACAAAATGGCTTTTCTACTAAATCCTACCATTCATGCCGAATCCCTCCAGCAGTTCTGGACGAACGTCACCCTCATCACTGGGGAGAATGACACCGACTCTCTCCAGTCGTTCGTCAACAATCATCAGGTGGTCATCACTCCAGAAATCCTTCGCCAACCCTACAACTGGATGATGCCACTTTCCCCACTGGGTATCCAAAGGCACCACTGATCTATCATTTGCCCAACATGGATACCAAGTAACCTTTATGCCTCTACCATCCTGAAGAAACATTTCCATGATGCGGAACGACTAATTTTTCATATGGTGAATGTATGCTTAGCTCCTAAGACTTCTTCTTGGGATCAAATGTCGACGAGGTGGCAGCAGGTATTATTCTCTATCCTGACCAACAAAGCTTTAATGTTTCTGAAATTTTATTTCTTGAACTCAAGGATATGGCCTCCAAGCCTATAGCTAACCGATGGATATAATATCCTCGGTTCCTAATGGCCATTATAGTAAACCAGCTCAAGCTGAGGGACTTGTTGGCCTTGGAGTCCCTGCCATGGCTGTATTGCCTGAAGTATACTCCAGGCACAACTCAGACCAGTCACTCAAACTGGCTGCCAAACTGCGAAAACCCGCGCAGCTGGAACCCACAACCACCACCTCTAAATCCATTGTCCCCACCAAACCCAAACACAAGAAAGCCAAAAAGGCTACTCAGGGAAATGAGTCCCCTGAGGATGCCCTTGCAACACAAACGCAGGTTATATCTACTGGTCATAACCCGCCAGTAGATACACGGACTCACTCACCCTCAATCGCTCAGGTTTCCTCTCAACAGGAGCCTGTAGCAACCATCTCTGGGGCACCTATCCATCTGGAACCTCCCTCACTTGAGGAGGTTGCCATTGAAACGCACCACTCTCCACGCGTGCATACTGCCTTCACACCCTCTCCCACTGCAACCGCCCCCCGAAGTCCTACCATCATCATTGCCAAGTGCTGACTCAGTTGCACTCCTCACCTCCTCCCCAGATACCAATCAAAACTAGGATGGCCTAACCATTGAGGGGGAGGACCAAAGTGCTTCTGACACCCCGCAGCATAGGGGTTACCATATTCAATCTCCAAGTGTAGAAACGGAGATTCGAATTTCTGGTGAGGCTGCCACTTCTCCTGCTTCAACAAATGATCAGGATGAATTTGGTACTATCCATAAGACCTCGCCAGAGGCAACTGCCGATGAAGGACATGGTCCTGAGGCAGGAAGTCCCGAGTACCATGACCAAGGGGCACATGCTACTACTGATCTACACTCAGAGCATGTTCATCCTGATTCTATTAGGAGGTCAGGTGATTCAGTAAACACTGATGATGAACTGGGCTTCTTTTATGATGTTTTAGCCCAAAACACCATCCTCGAGGATGAGGTGAGCAGACTCAAAGAGCTGCTTGCCAAATTTCTCAGGATCAAAGACCATCTACCCCTCAAAACCCACAGATGGCACCTTCCTCTGAAGGTCTCCCATACACAGAGCCACTCCAAAACACTCAGCCACCTGCCTCGGCTTCTGGCACTATTTCTCAGGTCAGAACCCCCTGAGCAAATAGCTGCTATCTTTCAACATTCCTTACCTCTCATCACATCAACTATCACTGACATGGTGCTTAAAACCCTTGATGAGAGGCTTCCCTCAGTGATACAACCCTTGATAGAGGATGCTATGAGCAAAAGGCTTTCTGACATCAACCCCTTGCAACCAATGCAACCAAATAGGGGGAGATTCAGTCAGTGAAAGCAAAAAGAAAAAGGATTGTAGATAGGAAAGAACTGAGAAGGAGAAGGTGAGGATGCTGACATGGAGAAGGTGACTGAAAGTACTAAAGACTTTCATGTCACATACAAGAAAAGGAAGAATGAGAAGGAGACTGACTTGGAGACAATGGTGAAGAAGGATGATGTCGAACACAACCGATCAATGGATAACATCATTGATGAGTTGTTTAGGCAAGGTCACGACACTGAAAAACTTGACTCAGAAATCAGAAGACTAGAGATTGAAGAAATCCAAGCTAGATGGCAAGTTATGATGTGTTGGAAAGGGAAAGGCTAGAAATCATGATCAGGTTCATAGCGAAATATCTGGGTAGATCATTGATTGAGATCAAGGCATGGTCTAGGGATACCATCTTGGCAATAACCACCAAGATCTGTTCGTTTGAAGTATACACAAAAGGATTGGTTATTGAAGCCTTAAATGAAGCTGGTGCTGGGAGCAGGACTGAACTAGTCAAGCAATCTAAAGCCGACCTCACATCCAGAATGCTAGAACAGCCTGTCAACATTCGCATACCAAAACCACCATAACCACAACCCACTAAACCAATTCCCTTACCCTCAAAACCAATAGCCGATGATGTACCCCAGAAGAGGAAGAGAAGGGTACTGAGGCTAGAAGAAGAAAAAGAAGATAATGATGAAGATGAACATAGGCTGCCAATCTCAGCTATTACACAATTGCCTATGGCCACAAGTCACCTCCCAACAATTACTCCTGAAACTCAAAGACAAATTGTGAAAGTGAAGATAGAAGAAGAAGAGCTTCATAAACAACATGATGAGGAATTGTTGAGGAGAGTTGACAAAGCATATGCTGCCACATCTTCAATCATCAACATGAAGAAGCACGCTCTCAGATTATACACTCTTAAACATACATTTCAATATCAAAAGGAGAGAGTGAGGATTTGGCCTGATCCCAGGGTGTCTCATAGGATTCACAAGGAAAATATCCACAGAGATACATTGGTCAAGTGAAGAAGATTGTAGATGAAGTGATCTCACTGGTCTTTGTAGTATCACCCTGGGAAATCCTAGATGACTTTAAGAAAGCCTATTAAGCTAACCTGACCCCACAAAAGATGCTGGAAAATAAAATGGTGAAAAAGGGGTTAGTATATAAGAGGCTTGAGGAAGTTAGAAAGAATGAGCTCCAGTTGTTCTTAGAGGGTAATCACCCAGTGAATTTGCTTATAGAGTAATAACAATTGTGGAACTCAAAAATGGGAAACAGGTCAAATACATATCTGAATATTATGGCCAGAATCACTTTTTTAAGGAGGAGCTGAAGAGCTTACCATGGAGGAACAGATAACCTTCCTTGAGGCCTATACAAGGAGTCATACAGACTCATTGTTGGGAAGTAGATCTCATGGGTGGGGTAACAGATCTGTGTCTAGTTCCCCAAGACAGAGTTCCCATTCATCCTTTGCCAAACAGATCATTAAGACTTCTTCCCAGGCCTGTGCTTACATGGGTCACTTCTGAGCTGATCTAGAAGACAAAAAGACCAAATGTTTCTGCCATAATAAGTGGGACATCTTCGATAAATTTAGAGGTTTTGGCTGTATTGGTTCAGGGGGAGTTTGTTGGACCAAAAGAACCAATGAGCCTGATCAAAAAAACCTCTAAGTCCCATAGACATCATAACAACTGCTGAAGACTTGATCAGCTGTTTGACAAAGTCTGACGACTTCAACAGCTGAAGACTAAAGTACTGAAGACTTCAAAGTCTGAAGATCAACAGCTGAAGACTAAAGTACTGAAGACTTCAAAGTCTGAAGATCAACAGCTAAACACTAAAGTACTGAAGACATTAACAGCTGAAGACCAAAGTCTGAAGATCAACAGCTGAAGACTAAAGTACTGAAGATCAACAGCTGAAGTACAAAGACTGAAGACATCAGCTCATGACAACAGCTGAAGTTCAAGTACAAGTACTGAAGCCTTCAGAGTTTGTTACAACAGCTGAAGAAGCATTCTTCAGTTGTTGTGATGGTTTCCTTTCAGTAGTTTTCTTTTTTTTTCAGTATTTGTAAAACGACTGAAGAGCATGTTCTTCATCGTTGTAGTTTCAATAGTTTCTTTTCAGTAGTTGTAGTGACAGTTAACACTTAGTATTTTTGTAAAAAGATGTCAGCTGTTTTGACATCTTCAGTAGTTGTGTTAACTTTCAGTAGTCTGAATAATTCTATTAGATGTCACTATCAAATGACATCAGCAGACGTCACATCTCCTATATAAGGAATGTTCCACCACAACATTCTTATATAAGGGATGATTGACCTCATTGTAAGTGTTACATTTTGCCACCACGAAAGCGCGTATTGAATGAAATCTTTGACTTGCAGAATTCTTTCAATAATCGTTTGTTCTTACTTTGAATATCAACTGTATTCTTGTGAATTGTCTAATTCATTATTTGATTTCCACTGCAATACTCTCTAATCATCAAACGTAAGATCACTCATCCTAACATCCTTTGACAATTCCATGTCAGCCAGTTTATTTAATTCATCTAAGGGGAGGGAGATGATATTATTAATGTCATTGTTCCTAGTCTGCAAGTAGTTTATCCTGACTGCCCTCAACTCATCATTTTGAGTGTTGGCCTAGAGGCAACCTTGATAGCAGCTTCCACGAATCTTGCAGACCCAGTAGAGGAACTTTCTCCCCTTAGCTTCCTTTTCCTCACTCTCTCCTCCTCCTTAATCTCATTAGAAGTCATTTTTCTTTTGTATTTGTCACCCAAAGACCTTTGTGACTTAGGGCGGAGAGAGCTTTAGCCTTCATTGCTTGGTGTAGCTTCCAAGCTCTAGCCAGATAAAGGTTGAGATGCACCTTCACCAGCAAATGTCTCATTAAGGGAATGAATATCTGGAGTAGTTGATTGTGAGACAATGCTCTTAGGTTCTACCACTGGTCCATCAGTTAAGGTTTCCCCTATGAAACTAATCTTAGGGTTTGCCTCAACATCTAGTGACCAATGATATTGCCTGATTGCCTTAGTCTCCTTCTGTAGCTGAACTCTGTAGTGATCCTGTCTTTAATCCTTTGAGCGGCCTGTCAGCTTGTGTAGATTGGCTTTGGTTGACAATGGCAAGCTGACAAGGTCAAGACTTTCATAGAAGTTCAAGTCTAAAAGTTGAAGACTTCTTGCTGCCCTTGAACTCTTTGAATTATAAGGGCTTTTCTATTTTCATCATACATCCACCCTACAATGTGATTTGAAGTTGGTAGGGATGACATTGCCCTTGGTATCCCTTCCTTAAAAAGACTTTGAATAAAAGAGTCTATAGAGTCCACATCAATGTGAACTTGAGGAAGTTGATGAGTGTGGATAGTTGCAAGTGATGATGGTCAGTGTTCAATGTCCATGCTCTGTGAAGAACTCCTAGGTACTATGTCTATGGTGACTTTCTCCCCCTTTTTGGTATCATCCTCCATATGCATAGAGGAGCTAGAGTTTTGGTCAACCACATTCATAGGTTCTTGTGTTCTCGGTTGAGCTCTTCTTACAGGTCTCCTAGCTAGTTTGTCCTTGAGATAAGAAATATCAAACTGCTAATCATTGACCTTGTTTTGTAGGGTAGTCACCTGACATTTGAGGTGACTAACCTTGGAGACTAGATAGGTGCATGTTTGTGAGAATTTTTGAACCTTTATCCTTAGATTCCCCTGCTCTTCATCACAAGAATCATTAGGGGATCAAAGAATTGGACCAAAGTCTTCTCTCTTACCACCAACATGAAGTTCTTGGCTATTGGATTTCCTCTGCTCAATGAAAGCTTCAGTTTAAGTGTCGGTGGACTGAGTTGCCATGGTTGAGGTCTGAATGATGTAATCACTTGCTGAATTGATAGCCTCTTCTATATGCATCTCCTGAGCAGGTTCAGAAGGATCCACCTCGGTGATAGGTGACTATTGTTGGCTAGACTCAGGTGAGTCCGGAGCACTCATCTCTCTTTCAGAAGGGGAGGAATAGAGAGACTCATTATACTCACTAAAACCTAAGTCCTCATCAGTATAGAAGTCTAGCTTGGGAATGGGTTGGTTTAAGTCTAAAGGCTGGGGATGGTAGTTGTCCCTTGAAGGTTGTTCACATGAGTGATGAGACTCAGAGTGAAGGCTTAAGGTAGTTGGTCTTGTGAGCTCATCAGGCTGATTATAAGGAACCTCAGCACTGATCTTTGATGTAATGGGAGTGGTTTGCTCCTTAGAAGAAGTAGGAGCTCCAGTATCCACTTCCTCCTATATAGGTAAACATGTGGGGTCTGCACAAACTTAATAGCTTGAGCAGGGGTTTGTTTGGATTTTCTTTTGTATGTGAGGGTGATTTGAGGCTGTTTTGGTGGTTTAGATGTAAAAGGTGTTGGTTTAACACTACCTTGGGTTGCTAGGTTGTCACCTTGAGCAATAAGCTCTAACATTTTTGGGACAAGGGTTGTTTCTACCCGTGAGAAGCCAATAGTTGGCTTCTTCAAAATTTTAAAGATATCATGCTTCATTTATCCTAATTTAAGAATATTACTTGTTTCCGTCAACTGTGAGCCCAGTTCATAGTTGAGAATATATTGAACATATCTAAGAACATGTAATAATCCAAGGAGTCCAAGTTAGCAAGCAAATTTGTATAAACAAATTGAGAATTCCTGAACTTGACCCCCTAAACCATCCCATGCACTATGAGGAGAGAACTTCAGGAATCTGGTCCTAACACCTATGCTTGTTGGATAAGTTGTGCATAACCACATGTAGTAAGTACTTACACTGGGATGAGACCTTCCCTTTCACGAAGGTCTTTACTGAGAAATCCCCTTCATAGCCCATCTGCTGGAAGGAATGGTTAATAGCTCCTTTGGGAAAGGATAACTCATGTTCCTCATAATCCAGTTGTACATGAGCATATATAATGGCTAGAGTGATGAAAATTGTCCTCCCTTGCACCGTAGCAGACAATGACTTCTCCCCATATAAAACAACCTCTTGATAGGTTTTCCAGAAATCAAGCAAATGATCCTCACAAAGAACAGTAACAATCATAAGGGAGGTGAAGTACTTAGACAGAACCAAGAATTGTCAAACTCAGAGATGTGAGGATCTTTCTCAGAGTTTAAGAGAGCAACTTGGTTGTGTTGCTTGTGTAACTGCATGGAGAAATCAGGGTTATTTCTTCGGTTAAAGTTGGCCATTTTAGAAAGCTTAAAGGTGAAGGAAAAATTAACAAAGGCAGTTTTAGAGAGAAATTTGGGAATTTAGGTTTGGAGGAAAGAAGAAGATGATAGAAAGGGGAACCATTAGGTTTATATGTGAAAAAGATTTAAGACAATGTTAATGAAAGAGGATAAACTTTAAAATCCGGATGTTGGTCCCACATCTGAAAAAGTAATTTGCTTTTTGCTCAAAAGTAGTTTTCTTGGAAGTCGAAAAAGCTTCCGAAGGTAAAGTGTCTTCGGAAGTTTTAATGAAAAAACTTCCGAAGCCAAAATGCCTTCGAAAGAATTTCCCAAGAGTTTTGAAAAAAATTTCCTCAGAAGAGAATAAAGACTTGGATGTTTTGTTCAACAGTTAAAAGCTTCCGAGAGTTAATTTGGTCCAGAAGAAAATTGTCCTTGAAAACATATAAGTGCCTAAAAGAGGTTTGAAACTTCGGAAGATATTTCGGAATTTTCTTCCGAAGGAATATGACTTGGGTAGTTATTTTTTTTAAGGGATAAGTTTCTTCTGAAGATAAAATCATATCTTCCGAAGGATCAATATTTATCAGAAATCTAAGGAAA
The DNA here is from genome assembly GCA_025506515.1 of Flaveria trinervia. Lineage (NCBI taxonomy): Eukaryota > Viridiplantae > Streptophyta > Magnoliopsida > Asterales > Asteraceae > Flaveria > Flaveria trinervia. The sequence goes on from CM046451.1 coordinate 62,934,549, forward strand.
GTCTTCAAAAGGTTTTCATCAAGAGAAAACAAGAGCTTATGAAAGTGATAAACTAGACAACTTAGGACACAAAGATTTTAAGAATAATATGAATAACTTCTAAGAAAAAGCTAGTCAAAGTTAATCATCCCAATAGCTCATATAAGATACTTAAATCTCTGTTCATCAAAGGCTTTTATAAACAGATCATCATATTGTTAATTTGTGTTAACTTTAACTAGTTTAATTAATCCTTTTTCATAGTTATCTCTAATTAAATGATACGTAATATTGATATGTTTTCACCTTGAGTCCTACACAGGATTCTCTGTGATAGAGGTAGCACTATAGTTGTCTATGTGAATGGGAGTCTCTTTGAAGTTTATTCCATAGTCAAGCATCTGATTCTGAATCGAAAGCACTTGAGCACAGAAGCTTGTAGAACAATGTATTCAACTACAGGAGTTGATGCACAGACACATGATTGTTTATTGCATTGCCATGAGACAACCCTTCTTCCAAGAAACTGACATCCCCCAGATGTAGACTCTGCAGTCATATTGCAACCACCATAATCACTATCTATATATGCATATAGACTAAAGTTAGAACTCTTGGGATACCAAAGACCAAGTGTTAAGGCACCTTTAAGATATCTTAGATCTCTCTTGATAGTAATAAGGGTGACATCTTGGGGTTGGTTTGATATCTTGCACAAATACATATGGCAAACATGATATCAGCCTACTAGCTGTAAGATACATAATAGACCCAATCATAGCCTTGTAAAGGTGTTCATCAACACACTTCCCCTCAAGATCAGGCCTAAGGAAGTGCTTTCTTGCTATGGTTGTCTTAGCAATCTTACAATCAGTCATGTTAAATCTTTTGAGTATTTCTTGAACATACTTTGAATGGCTTATGAAATACCATCTTCAACTTGCTTCACTTGAATTCCTAGAAAGAATTGAGTTCCCCCGTGGCATGCATTTCATATCTTTCCTTTATGAGCTTCTCAAAGTCTTTGTAGAGCCTTGGATTAGTTGAACCAAAAATGGTGTCATCTACATACACTTGAACTAGCATTAAGTCATTTCCCTGTCATTTGATGAAGAGAGTTCCATCTATAGTAACCATTTTGCATCAATGCTTGTAGAGATACTGAGATAGAGTCTCATATCACTTCCTTGGTGCTTGGTGCAACCAATAAAGAGCCTTCTCAATGTTGCATACATAATTAAGATGATCATGTTTGACATACACCTCTTCATCAATCACCCCATACAGAAAAGCACACTTGACATCAGTTGATAGACATTGAAGCTCTTGGATGCAACAAATGCCAAGAATATTTTAACAGCTTCCAGTCTTGCTATAGGAGCAAATACATCAGTGTAGTAAATTCCTTCTTCTTGTGTGTATCCTTGAACAACTAGTCATTCTTTGTTTTTTATGACAATGCCTTTATCATCTTTCTTATTCCTAAACACCCATTTGGATCCTATAGTAGTCTTCCCATGAGAAAGAGGACATAGGTTCTAAACCATTCGCCTTTCGAATAAAAGTAGCTCCTCTTACATTGCTTCAACCCAAATTCCATCCTTCAGAGCCTCATCAATTTTCTTAGGCTCTATCTAAGATAAGAAACAATAATGAACACAGTCATTTGCTTCATGGGGTTGTCCTCTTTTTCTTACCCCTGTGTCAACATCTGCAATGATGTTTGTGGTAGGGTGAGACTTGTGGAACCTTGGTTGAGGTATGACAACAAGTTGCTAAGAGAGACTAAAATAGAAATATTTAGATCTGGAATTGATGCTTCTCCTACCACATCATCACACTTATCAAGAGAAACTTGATCTAATGAGTGTGTGACATCATTGATGTTTTCATCTATGGAGTGGTTATTAGCATCAAGAAACTCTTGATCACTATCACCACCACCATTGTCTTCTGTATTTGAAGTTTCTTATCTGGTGGTTGAGCCTTTGAGATGGAAGTTGAAGGCATCTTAGAACTATCAATTGAATTTGTTACTATTATGCTCATAGAAACTTCATATGAAGAAGTAGTGATAGCTGGAGCTGAGGATGTGTAACTTGAAGGTCTTCTTAGCTCAAATCTTGGATCAGGATCACCATTAGGTAAGATATCTGTAGATCCTGAAACATTCTCACAAGATTTGTTAAAACATCTAGAAACTAAATCAAGATCAAATAGCCATTCAGGACCAGAACCAGCTACATTGGGTGTGTGTTCATTGAAAGTCACATTGGCCTACTCCTTAACAATTCTAGTTTTGAGATCGTATACTCTATAAGCCTTAGCTTGAGAAGAATATCCAATTAAGTGTCCATCATCTGATTTGTCACCAGATTTGGCAATTTGATCTTCGCTACTCAAGATGGTGCAAGGACATCCAAATGACCTGAGAAAACCAATGAAAGGTTTCCTCTTATGCCAAAGTTCATAAGGAGTCTTGCCATGAGTCTTAACCACTAAAACTTTGTTTTGCACATAGCAGGTAGTGTTGACTACCTCTTCACACAAGGTGATGGGCATCTTAGAGTCAAACAACATGGTTCTTCCAGCTTCAATTAATGTCCTGTTTATCCTCTCAGCAACACCATTTTGTTGAAGAGTCCTGTGAGCACTATATTGTCTTGTAATACCCTTTTCATCAAAGAATTTATCAAGGATTTGGTTCTTAAATTCAATTCCTTGATGAAATGTTATGGTTTTAACCTAGCGATCACATTGAATATCAATCTTTAAGATGAAATTTTTTAGAATCTCAGGAGTCTTGTCCTTAGACCTAAGGAAGAAGACCTAAGTGAATCTTGTAAAATTATTTGTGATCACCAAACAATATGAGGTCCTTTCTAGACACATTAAACTGGTAGGGCTAAATAGATCCATATGTAACATGTGTAGGGGTGTAGTGATTGAGTTTCTTTCCTTTGGCTTGTGAGATACCTGTGTTGTTTCCCATTCAGACATTCAATACAATGATCATCACTTGTAAACTCCTTCTCTGGCATTCTAGTTACCAAATCATTCATAATCAATTATTCATGATTTTAAAGTTTACATGGCACATTCTTTTATGCCAGAGGAAAGACTCATCACAATTAGCTTCAGACAGAAAGCATGAAACTTCTCGTGAGGGAGATGTTTCTTGCAAATCCATCTTGTACATGTTCCCTCTTCTGGGGGCTCTGAGCAGAATACGCTGATGAGGAATGATCACCCCGAGCTTGAGAAAAATGCACTCATGCTTAGTAAATAGCATGTTATGAATCTGATCACAAAATTAGGACACACTCAAAAGATTATACCCAAGCTCCTTGACAAAGTTTACCTTCTTAATGCTAAGCTTACCATTTATGACCTTGCCTCTACCAGAAATGTAACCACCTTCATCTCCTCCGAAAGCAACTAGCCCTCCATCAAAGCTTTCAAAATTTTGGAGTAGTGACATGTTGCCTATCATGTGCCTGGAACAACCACTATGAGATCTGTACATTCTTATTTCTCTTGAGTTGTTCCTACACAAAGAAAATGATTAGTTACATTTGGAAACCCAAGCCTTATTGTTCTTGTTCTTATCAAAGGAAGTAGAAGGTAATGAAACAATAATAGAACCTGTAGTTATGCTTTGACGGTCTTTTTCTGTTATTGATGGAGAACTTTCAGTCACTTGGTCTTTCTTTGAGTTCCATACCTCCTTCAAAAGTTCGGACTTGACCTTCAATACTTTGGAAGTTTTTGAGACTTCAGAAGTTTTGATGACTCGACCTTCGAAAGATCTTTCTAACAATGCAGCAGACTTTAGTACTTCCGAAGTATTCATTTCTTTCGAGACCAATTTTTCTTCGGATAGCAATTTTCCACTTGCCTTCTTCTTCTCTTTGAGCTTCCGAAGGAAACATGTTTTCCTTCCGAAGCTGAAATCTTCTTAGAGCTCTTGGAAGTCTCTTTCTTGGTCATATCAAGAGTACGTCTTGGATTGTATGGACAATCCTTAGCAAGATAAGAAGACATAGGATTCTATGATTATGAAGACATGGGATTCAGTGAGTACAATGAGTCTCTATATTCCTCCCCTATAAAAAAAGATGAGTACTTCTACCACTCCCTTATCTAGCCCACATCTACCTAAACCTGTTTAGGAGATCCATATGGAATAGGCTCTCACTTCTGCAAGTGATTACATCAATGAGACCTCACCCATGGCAACTCAGCCAATTAACACTTCAACTGAAGTTTTTAGTAAACAGGGGAAATCTAGTAGCCAAGAACACCATGCTAATGGTGAGAGAGAAGACTTTAATCCAATTCTATCATCCCCCTTTATTTTTTTAATGATGATGAGGGGAACATCAGACTAAAGGTGCAAAAATTGTCAAAAACAAGTTCCTATCTCAAGGAGAAACTAGTTGGGAGACCCTTAAGGAGAGCTCATCTAGGAATACAAGGATCTGTGGATCTGATAGATCTAACTCCCAGCTCACCTATGTAAGTGGTTGATGCTACCTAAAAGGAGGAGAAAGACTTAGCAATCACAGAACCTAGGATTGTGCATAGAGTATGGACATTAAGGACTCACCATTCATACTTGCATTTTTTCATACTCAACACATCCTCAGGTTCACATTGATGTGGACTCACGCATTCAAATTCTATTTAAGGAGCGAATTCCAAGGGCAATATCATCCCCACCTAAAGAAGCTTCAAATTACATAATTTGGATGATGTATGATGTATGATGCTGATAGAAGGGCCCTTATACTTTAAAGAGTTCAAGGGTAGCAAGAGGCAAGCTGACAGAATAGTTCAAAGAATTCAAGACTGGATTACTGAAGTGTTCAAAGCAAGAAGACAAATACGAGCAGGCAATGTCACTCCCCAACTGGATGTTAAGGTGGACCCTAAGATTAGCTTCAAAGGGAAAACCTTGACTGAATGCCTAGTGACAGAACTTGTGAGCATAATCACAGAACCAGCAACTTCAACATCCCAATCCCTCAGTAAAACACCTACTGGTGAAGGTGTATCCTAGCCTCTCTCTTGCTAGACCCTGGATGTTACTCCAAGCAATAAAGGCAAAAGCTCTCCCCACCCTGAGTCACAAAGGTCTATCGGTGACAAAAAGAAAAGGATAATGACTCTTGAGGAGATTGAGGAGGAGAGACATGGAAATAGGAAGCTTAGGGGGAAAAGTTCCACTAGGTCTTCAAGCTTCATGAAAGCTACCATCAAGGCTGCTCCCAAACCAAACACTATGGATTATGAGTTAAGAGCAGTAAGGATTAACTACTTGCACACCAGGAACTATGTTGTAGATAAGATCATCTCTCTCCCATTAGATGAATTGAATGAACTTACTAATACGGAAATGTCTAAGAAGAGTAAGGGGCAGAGGATGCAAATTTTCTTCTTAAGACCAAGGAAGAAAAAAGGCAGAAAAGGTTTTACAAACATGCTCCTACCCTCACCCCAGATCAAGAGAGTCCTGAAAAAAAGGTTATGGCAATTGAACAACCTAAGGTAGATAAGGAAGCTAACACACATAACATGATCAACTACCTGAGTACCACAGGTCTCTATCGGGCAACTATACTTCATCCCCTATCATATGAATACATTGAGTTTGAATACCTCTAGTAGCTTGAGCTACAAGTTCAAAAGGAACAAAAAGCTGCTAAGAGGATAATGAGGGAAGAAGCAGGAAAGTCAAGAGCCATCATCCAAAAGTGTCAAAAGAAGTTTGTTTATAGGAAGAGGATGATGAGCTTCTTGAAGCTATATGGATTTTTCAGAAGGTGAATTGTTCTAATGTCTCTATCCACCATGGATGAGCACATTAGGGTTATCAAGTAGAAGATCAAGATAGGAGAGCTTATTGACTTACACTACAAACCAAGTCAAGCCCCTCCGAAAGTGGAGGTTAAGGTTGAACACTTTGAGACACTCATAACTTGGACCTTCTGTTGAAGCTTAACAAGCTTCATCTACTTATCCATAGCATGGTTCAACTCCCTCTCCTTCTAAACTTGTGAGGAAGGAGAACCCGAATAAGAAGGATAAAACAAAACAACCTCATGCTGAAGGCCAGTACTCTCAATTGAAAAGGAAGAAAAGGATGGCCACAAAGTCTATATTAAGGAAGAAATCAATGCATCCACTTCCAAACCTCAGGTTGAGCTAGAGCATCCTGAGGACGGACAAGAAAAGGCTTCTCAATACACTCCAACACAAGTAGAGCCTCTTGTATCAAGAAGACCCATCTTGTCCTAGACCTTGATGACTTATCCAGAAAGATGGTATGTCAATAGA
>CM046451.1:62945866-62971729 GCA_025506515.1 Flaveria trinervia
TCTACCTATCTTTACTTGACTTCATATAGGCTTTGATCTTTTCAAGCTTCCCAGTCATAGCCTTAATAACTTCAATACTTCCCAACTCTTTCTAACCACTATCACCCTAACAAACGGCTGTTCTACGTCTCCTATCGTATAGCATCTCATAAGGGGGAATACGAATACATGCAGGCAACACCAGTGAAGGGTGGTCACTTATAACACAACGACACAAAGAGGAGATTAACTTTGACTAATCAACAGTGAGTCTGGATTAACCACAAGAGATGATGCAACGAACACAAGTACATAAGAAACAGAACAAGATAGCAAAATACATAAAGAGATCATTTTCAAGATTGCAGTATATTGCCTTCTCAAGTTCTTTTACAAGTGTTACAAGTACTTGAGATACATATACTACATCCTACAGCCGGCCATACTTTGAAGGCCAAGTTGATACAATTGACTAGACACAAAACAAAATCAAATGTTGAGTCAAAAGGCAGATTGCTTTTTGACTTGTGACTATGACATGCCATAGCTCACATCCTAATATATCACAAAAAGGATTAACTACATGAAGTAGAAAGTTATTGTTGGGATTCAACATTGGAATAACTGAAGCTTACCAAATCATAATTATATCCAATTGAAGATCTCATTGTACAAGTTCAGAGACCAAGTTAATTACAACAAAACAAGACAATTCAACATGACAAAGTCAACATCAAGACAATTAGAATGTCAAAATTAGTTCATGTTGTAATATTAGTATAAATAGACCTACTAGTGCATTTATGCAAGTGTGGCTTTTTGTGTGTTTCCAATGGTATGAATCACCACCCAAGGAGAAATCCTCTCTTTGGGTGGGTTTGATTTCACCAACCATCTATGATTCTCATTGTAACTTGATTATCAACATCAATGAAATCGTAACATTATTATTATCCATCTCTTTGTTCTATGATTCACACACGTCCACCCATCTTATTTTGAATTCTAGATCTGAACATGATGAATCCTAACATCCAAGCTCAATGAATCTGAAATATTGATTTAGCAGTTACAGACTCAAGACCTCAATGTACAGTTACAAAAAGCATGGACCTTTTCACCAACTTGTGAAAGTTGGTGACTTTACAGGGTTGCAGCGGAAAGGGGTCCAGCTTTATAGAAAAGTACATTAGATAAAGCATGTGTGCTAAAAGTCTTTGGAAGAAATCTGTCTTCAAGTGTTGGCTTTGGAAGGCTTTGCCTTTGAAGCTTCGAAATACTTCATCCTTGAGTTCGGAAGATATTGGTCTTGTACTTGGAATATTTCACACTTAGAATATTTCTATTGCATGTGTAAAACATCCGAAGCTTTCTTCTTTAGTACTTATGTGTATGCATGCAGGAGAGACTTTGGGTGTTTGGTTTGCATCAGCCTCTTCATATAATCTCGACATGGCATGATAACTATTGTTGTCTGAGAACTCAGCTAACGGTAAGTGGTAGTCCCAACTTCCTTGAAAATCAATGATGCATGCCCGAACCATATCTTCTACCTTCCAAATCATCCAATCCGAGTAACCATCCATTTGAGGATGATAAGCCGTGCTAATATGTAACCTCATCCCCATCGTATCACAGAATTTCTTCCAAAATTCAAATGTAAACCAGGTGTCACAATTAGACATAAAAGAAACTGGTATACCATGACGAGTTACAATCTCCTTGATGAATAGATTCACCAACTTCTCGGATGAATATGTCTTGCGGATCGGTAGGAAGTGAGCACCCCATATAGCACCATACCCTTGCGTGATACGCGGTAGTTTCGTAATAAAGTCCATGGTAATGTGCTCCCACTTCCACACCAGTATATCCAATGGTTGGATCTTCCCATATGGCTTTTTATCCTCGGCCTTCACTTGTAAACAAGTATGGCACTTACTCACATACTCCGCCACATCACGTTTCATACCCGACCACTAATAATCTTTTGTTATATCTTGAAACATTTCCATGGCATCAGGATGAATAGAGTGTCGAGCCTTATGAGCTTCATCCATGATCTTCACAGGTAGATCCCCAAAACGAGGAATCCACATTTGTTTGACTTGGGTCCTAACACCGAGTGTGTTTTCACCCAAATCCACGACCAGACCTCTCACTCTTTCACAGTTAAGATGATCTTCCTTCGATGCATGATCTTGAAACTCATTGACCTGCTTCATCATATTAGAGGTTATAACCAACTGATAAGCCTTCACCCGAATTGGGTCGGGTCTCTCCTTTCGGCTAAAGACATCCGCCACCACGTTGGCTTTGCCTGGATGGTAATGGATCTCGCAATCATAATCCTTTATGAGCTCCAACCAACTCCTTTACCTTATGTTCAAATCTTTTTACTCAAAAAGAACTTCAAGCTCTTATGGTCAGTGAATATGGTGCACTTTGTCCCATACAAGTAGTGCCTCCAAATCTTTAACGCAAAGACCAAAACTGCTAGTTCCAAGTCATGAGTAGGATAATTAACCTCATGAACTTTCAACTGTCAAGATGCGTAGGCTTGAAACTTTCCTCTCTACATCAACACACATCCCAATCCCAAGTAGGAAGCATCTAAATAAACCACCAAATCCATGCTTCCTTCCGTAAAGACAGAACAGGAGCTTGAGTCAACCTCACCTTTAACTCCTCAAACGCCTTCCCCTGATCTTGACCCATACAAACTTCACATCCTTGCAGGTCAACTTAGTCAACAGAGAAGCTATCTTAGAGATGTCTTGGATGAATCTTCTGTAATAGCTAGCCAAACCATGAAATTATGAATCTCGGATGGCATCTTCGGAGACTTCCATTGCATCACCGCCTCTACCTTTTCCGGGTACACCATAATCCCCTCGGGATTCACCACATGACCCAAAACTAAACTTCGCGCAACCAGAATGCACGCTTGGAGAAGTTAGCATACAAAATTTTCCTTTCTCAACGTCTCCAACACCTCTCGAATGTGACCGGCATGATCATCCATGTTCTTCAAATAAATCAGGATATCACCAATAAACACAATCATTGATTTATCCAAGATCAGCCCACACACTCAATTCATCAAGTCAATAAAAGTAGCTGGCACATTGGTTAAACCAAAAGACCTAACGAGGAACTCGTAGTGTCCATAAGGTGTGTGAAAAGTAGTTTTAAGAATATCTTGCTCCTACACCTTCATTTGACGGTAGCCAGATTGAAGATCTATCTTTGAGAAACAACTGGCACCTTGAAGCTGATCAAACAAATCATCAATCCTTGGTAAGGGGTACCGATTCTTCACTGTCAACTTATTCAGCTCACAGTAGTCTACACACATCCTCATGCTATCATCTTTCTTCTTCACAAATATGACCGGACCACCCCATGGAGAGATACTCAGTTTAATGTACCACTTTTCAAGCAACTCTTGCAGTTGCTCCATCAAGTCCTTCATCTATGTCGGAGCCAACTAATACGGTGCCTTAGCAACAGGTTGGGCACCCGGTAACAAGTCAATCTGGAACTCGATCTCGCGATTCGGTGGCACACCTAGTAAGTCTTATGGGAACACGTCCGGAAAGTCACACACAACTGGTACATCGGACAGTTGTGGCGTTGGCGTATCCACATCCTTTGCGTAGGCCAAGTAGGCACTATATCCACGCCACTTGCACTTTCCCGCCATTGTCATAAAATCACTTTTGGAATTGTAGTGACTCAATCACCGTAAACCATCACCGAACTCCGTCAGGCGCTATCAATCGAATTATCTTCTTGCAATACACAATGTTCGCCTCGTAGTCCGCTAACTAGTCCATTCTTAGGACTACATCAAACCTGCCTAAGGTCGTCATGAAAGGTCTAACAGGAAACTTACGACCTTCAAGTTCTACGTCACAACCTTTTATCATCTTAGAAATCCTGGTAGACTTACCTATGGCAGTTCCTATATTGAAGGGCTTATTTATACTCCAACTGCTAACAGACAATTTAGAATAGAAAGCAGTAGAAATAAACTTATACTAGGCACAGATCTAGTAACATAGAATGAGTTTGGTTCACTAGAAACGTACCTCACACACATCGGGGACCATCCTGCCTCCTCATGGTCATGCATGAAGCTCTGGCGCTTGCCATCTCCCTTGCGCTGGAACTTTCAGCCCTCGGCTCTTGCATTCCTGATTCATGTGGTCCTCCTCGCCAGAAGTATAGGAATCCTTACCCCGCAATTCTTGCCACATTGCACAATCCTCGACATGAAACAGACATTGGATTTCACTCTATATCCCATCATGGATATTGTCCACACTTAACGCAACTTGACAGGATCAGTGATCACAAGTTTGATGTTTATCAGAATGTAAGCAGCGGAATACACAAACGAATTAGACAAATTGTAGCAAGCAAACAATATATGTAAGCGTTAAGATCGCATACGGTTATAGGGAGAGAATATGAATTTCTGATTCTAGGAATGTTTATAGATGGAGAATATTTCTAATCAAATCAATCAAACATTCCATTCAATTGCTCATATCGCTCAATGATTACAATGGGTTGTCACTCCTTATATAGAGTGCAACAGTCACTGCTGTTATCACGGAAAGTGACAACTGGCAGATCCAATACAGAAATAACTAAATCTTAACAAACTACTGAAATGTTCACAACTACTGAGAACATATCAGCAAGTTAAGTACAAAATATAAAACTACTGAAACTACAACGACTGAAGAACAAGCTCTTCAGTCGTTTTACAAAACTACTGAAACATAAAACATAAAACTACTGATATCACAACTACTGAAGAAGTACTCTTCAGCAGTTGTGACAAACTACTGAGGCTTCAGTACTTGGTCTTCAGACTTTGACCTTCAGGCGTTTCATCAGCTGATGACTTCAGTAGATATCATCAGCTGATGTCTTCAGTCTTTGTCTTCAGACTTTGTACATCAGTTGTTGATCTTCAGTACTTGTGAACTCTTCAGCTGTTGTACTTCAGTACTTTGGTCTTTCAGCTTCAGCACTTGTGTTCTTCAGCTGTTGTACTTCAGCACTTTGGTTCTTCAGCTGTTAAGGTCTTCAGCACTTGATCTTCAGCTGTTGAAGTCTTCAGTACTTGTCAAACTACTGATGAGGCTTTCAGCAGTTGTTGTGATACGTGTGGGACTTAGAGATTTTCTGATCTTGGCTCATTGGTTCTTTTGGTCCAACAAACTCCCCCTGAACCAATGCAGCCAAAACCTCTAACTTATTTAAACTCCCACTTATTGATGGCAAAAATGTTGGTCTTTTTCCTTCTTGATCAGTAGAGAAGATGACCCATGTACGCTTCGGCCTGGGAAGAACCTCAAATATTTGTTTGGCAGAGTATGAATGGGAACTCTGTTTTGGGGAACTGGACACAGAGTTGTTATCCCATTCATGAGATTCACTTCCCCATAATGAGTCTGTACGACTCACGAACATAGGCCTCAAGGAGAACAATTTGTTCCTCTTGAGAGAGTTCTTCAGCTCCTCCTTCGAAGAAGAACTCTGGACCATAGTACTCTGATAAGTACTTCATGGTCCTGCCATTTTTCAGCTCCACCGTAGTTACCTCCCTGTATACAAATTCATCCGGATGGTTGCCTTCAAGGAGTAACTGGAGCTCATTCTTTTGGATGTCTTCAAGCTTTTTGTATAACAACCCCTTCTTAATCATCTTGTTTTCTAGTAAGGCTTGAGGTGTCTTCTTTGCTTGGTGAGCTTTCTTGAATTCATCAATGATTTCCCAGGGTGAGACTACAACGGCCAGCATGATGGTAGATTCTATTGTTTTTCGTACTTGGCCGTTGTATCTGTGTGGGATAGTTCTTTTATGGATTCTAGAACTCACCCTGGGGTCTGGCCATACTCTCACTCTCTCCTTTGATACTGAAAGGTGTGTCTGAGAGTGTACAGCCTTTGAGCATGCCCTTTCATGGCTTGAATAGATGATGACTGAGGAAATTCCTTGTCAACCATCTTCAACAGTTGCTCATCGTGCTGTTTCTGCTGTTCTTCTTCTTCTATCTTTACTCTGACCATTCCCTTTGAGAGTCGGGTGTGATCATGGATTGACTCTGGGGCTTTGGTAGCTTCAGAACAGCAGAGAGTGGCAGACTATCATCTTCATCCTCTTCTTCTGCTTCTTCTAGCCTCAACACCCTTCTTTCTTCTTCTTGGGTGCATCATCGGCTGTTGGTTTAGAGGGTGAGGGAATTGGTTTTGTGGGTTGTGGTTTTGGTAGTTTTGATGTGGGAATGTTGACAGGCTGTTCTAGCATTTTGGATGTGAGTTTGGCTTTTGACTGTTTGGCTAGTTCAGTCCTGCTCCCAGCACCAGCTTCATTTAAAACTTCAACAATTAAACCTTTTGTATATTCTTCAGACGAACAGATCTTGGTGGTTATTGCCAAGATACTGTCCCTGGACCAAGCTTTGATCTCGATCAATGATCTTCCAAGATGTTTTGCTATAAATCTGATCATGATCTCCAGCCTTTCTCTTTCTGACACATCATAACTTGACCATCTTGATTGGATTTCTTCAATCTCTAGTCTTCTGATCTCAGAATCAAGTTTTTCAGTGTCATGGCCTTGCCTAAACAACTGATCAATGATGTTATCCATTGATCTGCTGTGTTCGGCATCAGCCTCTTTCACCATCAGCTCCAAGGCTTTTTCTTTTTCATCCTTCTTCTTTTTCTTGTATGTGACATGAAAGTCTTTTGAACTTTCAGTCACTTTCTCCATGGTAGCCTCCTCCTTCTCTTTTTCCTTCTCTTTCTCAGTCTCCTCAACCAACTCCTCAGTTTCCACTACTGTCTCTTCTGTTTCTTTCTCCTTCTCTTTCTCTTCTCTTTACCTTTCACTGCTGAACTCTCCCCCTTTTTGGGTGCATTGGTTGCAGGGAATGAGTAGCAGAAAGTTGTTTGCTCAGAACATTCTCCACCATGGGTTGTAATACAGAAGAAAGTCTCTCATCAACAGTTTTGATCACCAATTCAGTTAGCTGTGGGGTGATGAGAGATAGGGGATTTTGAAGGATAGCAGCCAGTTGCTCAGGGGGGTTCTGTCCTGAGGAATGGTGCCAGAAACAGAGGCAGGTGGCTGAGATTTTGTGAGTGGTTGTGTGTTTAGGAGACCTTCAGAGGAAGGTGCCATCTGTTGGGTGATGTGGTGGCAGATGGTCTTACTCCTTGAGAGAGTTGGTCAAGTAGGTTTTGCAGCCTACTGACTTCCTCCTCTAGGATCGTGTTCTGGGCAAGAACATCATAGAAGAAGCCCAGGTCATCATCAGCATATGCTGAATCACCTGACCTCCTGCTTGTAGCAGGATATACATGCTCTGGGTGTAGACCAGATGTAGCATGTGCCCCTTTGTCTGGAACTGGGGACTTCCAGCCTCAGGACAATGTCCATCATCAGCTGTTGCCTCTAGGGAGGTCTTAGCAATGTTACCAGCCTCACTCTGGTCATGTGCTGAGTCAGAGGAGGTGGCAGCCTCACTAGATATTCTAATCTCCTTCTCTACACCAGGAGATAGAATTGGTAAACCCCTGTGCTGTGGGTTCTCAAATACACTGTGTTCCTCCCCCTCAATTGTAGAGGTATTCCCAGTGGTAAGTGGTTTCTGGGGAGGGGGTGAGGAGTGCAATTGAGTCAGCACTTGTGCAACTATTAAAGTTGGGCTGTGAGGGGCGGTTGGTTGGGGTACAGGGGAAGAAGCAGTGTGCACCTGGGGTGGATGGTGCTCTTCAATGGCAATCTCCTCAAGTGAGGAAGATCCCAGATAAGTAGGTGCCCCTTGGGTTGCTGCAGGTTCCTGTTGAGAGGAAGCCTGAGCGGCTGTGGCTGGAGGAGTCATTGTATCCACTAGGGGGTTTGGACTAGTGGATATATCCTGCGTTTGTTGTGCAGGAGCATCCTCAGGGGACTCAATTCCCTGAGTAGCCATTTTGGGTTTCTTTTTGGTGGGTTTGGTGGGGACATTGGATTTGGAGGTGGTGGCTGTGGGTTCCAGCTGCGTGGGTTTTCGCAGCTTGGCAGCCATTTTAGTGTCCGGTCAGAGTTGTGCCGGGAGTATACTTCTGGCAAAACGGCGTAGCAGGGACTCCCACGCCAACAAGTCCCTCAGCATTAAGCTGGTCTATTATAATGGCCATGATGAACCGTGGATAGAGTATCCAACGGTTGGCAGTTAATTTTTGAGCCATATCTTTGAGCTCTGAAAATATTAATTCTGAAAAGTTCAGTGGTTGTTGCTCAAGGATAGAATACAATACCTGCTGCCATTTGGTGGACATTTGATCCCAAGACGATGTCTTAGGGGCCAAACATACATTGACCATGTGAAAGATCAGGCGCTCAGCGTCATTAAAGTGTTTCTTCATGATGGTGGTGGCACTGAGATCACCTTGATATCCATGCTGAGCAAATGAGAGATCTATAGTGCCCTTCGGATATCCAGCAGGAGAGGTAGCATCACTCAGGTGAAGAATTTTTCGGATTGTTGCAGGAGTAATCACTACTTCTTTGTTGTTGACTACAGACCGGAGGGATGGTGTGTTGCTCTCCTCAGTTGTAACCGTAATGTTCATCCAAAATGGTTCAAGGATTCGGCATGTAAAACAGGGTTCAGAAGGAATGCCTTGTTGTATGGGGACTGAACCATAAGATCGATAGCATTATCGAACTTAGTCCAGATCGGCGATTTTGTGAGGTAGGCAACACATGTGTCGCGGTTTAATTTGCAAAGACGCCATGGAAATTTGTTGGAGAGGAACGTTAGGTTTGAAGAAGATGAAGTATGGAGAGCTCAGGTTAAGGGTATATATAGGGTACGGGTGAGGATACGACTGAAGGATGTGGTGTTAGTCATCAGTAGTTTAAAACGACCGTTGACATGGTATTATCCTTTCAGACGTTGAAACAGCTGAAGTCGTGGTGTTAGGCATCAGTAGTTTAGAAAACTACTGAAGACCGTGGTTTGGACTTCAGGTGATTGAAACAACTGAGGACATGGTGTTTGTCATCAGTAGTTATGAAACTACTGAAGACAGTGGTTTTAGTCATCAGCTGTTGTAAACAACTGAAGACTTGGTATTGGTCATCAGTAGTTATAAAACTACTGAAGACGTGGTTTTGCTTCAGTTGTTTAAAATGAAACAGCAGTGGTACAAACGACTGAAGGGAAAGTTCTCTTCAGCTGTTTTCGTCAATTCTTAGCTTTTCAGCTGTTTCAAACTATCCTCAACACATTCATCAGTCTTTATGGCTGATTTCAGTTGTTTCATAGGACATCAGTACTTATCTGTTTTTACTGATTTTCAGTAGTTGTAACTACTTCAGTAGTGTAGAACAGATGAAGTACTTCAGTACTTGTGAGAACTTTTAGCCATCAGTAGTTATAAAAACTACTGAGGTTAAAAGAGCTCATCAGTACTTATATGTGACATAGTTACCAATGATCATCAGTATGAATTACTGAGATCATCAGTAGTTGTCACCTATTCTAGCTGCAGCATACCAAGCCTTAACACCAGGTTTTGGAAAGTTGAACTATCCAAAGGCTTAGTAAAGATGTCTGCAAGCTCATCAGCACTGGGCACAAACTTAGGATCAATCAGACCTTTTTCAAAACAATCTCTTATAAAATGATGTCTGATCTCTATATGTTTGGTCCTAGAGTGCTGGACTGGATTTTTGACAATGCAAAGAGCTGAAGCACTATCCATTAACAATGGAGTCTTAGTCTCTGTAATGCCATAATCCAAAAGTTGGTTTTGAAGCCAGAGTACCTGAGATGTACAGCTTGCAGCAGCAATGTACTCTGCTTCCGCAGTGGATGTAGCAACTGAGGTCTGTTTCTTGCTCTGCCAAGAATTAAGCAATTGCCTAGGATTGGCATCCACCAGAAGTTGATTTCCTGGTCAACTTACACCCTGCATAGTCACTGTCAGAAAAAGCAACTAATTTACCAGAATGGTTGGTAGAATACCATAAACCTAGAGATGGAGTGCCTTGCAGATATCTAAAGATCCTCTTGACTGCAATCAGATGAGACTCTTTAGGTGCAGCCTGAAATCTAGCACAAACACATGTAGCAAACATAATATCTGGTCTAGAAGTGTTAAATACATCACAACATCATCTGTAAATGTTTCAGTGACTGTATACAACCACTTTGTCTGAATCCAGTTGTGTGGTGCTGCTCATGGGAGTAGAACAGGGCTTACAGTTTTGTAAATCAAACTTTTGCAAAAGATCTTTTGTATATTTGGATTGATGAATAAAAATTCCATCAGCCTTTTGTTTGATTTGCAACCCCAGAAAGAACTGTAATTCTCCCATGGCACTCATTTCAAACTTCTGTTGCATCAACTTTGTAAAGGCATCACACAACTTTGGATCAGAGGATGCAAAAATAATATCATCTACATAAATTTGAACAAGTAGATTATGCTGCCCAGCTTTCTTAATAAAAAAGTCTTGTCTATGGAGCCTCTAGTGAAATTGTTTTCCAGAAGAAAGTTTGATAATGTCTCATACCAGGCTCTGGGAGCTTGTTTTAACCCATAAAGAGCTTTATCAAGCTTATACACCCAATTAGGATGTTTGTTGTCCTCAAAGCCTGGAGGTTGACATACATAAACTCTTCTTTTAACTTTTCCATACAAAAATGCACTTTTGACATCCATTTGAAAGACTTTAAGTTTTTGATAAGCAGCATAAGCTAAAAACAATCTAATTGCTTCCAGTCTGGCTACAGGGGCAAAGGTTTCATCATAATCAATACCTTCTTCTTGTGCAAACCCCTGAACAACCAGTCTGGCCTTGTTCTTACAATAAGCCCATTTTCATCAGTTTTGTTCCTAAACACCCATTTAGTGCCTATTGCACACTTACCTGGAGGTAGAGGAACCAGTTCCCACACTTGCTGTTTCTTGAACTGAAGAAGCTCAAGCTGCATGGCATCAACCCATCCATTGTCCTTTAAAGCAATGTGATAATTCTTTGGCTCTTGCTGACTGATGAAGAGAGCATAGAAGCAGAAGAGAATTGACAATGCCTTGTGTGATACTCCAGCAGTGATATCACCAATGATTTGAGACATGGGGTGATTCTTCAGATCTTGATACACAATGAGATCTGTGCAAGTGTTTGTAGCCGGTTCAGCA
Source organism: Flaveria trinervia (assembly GCA_025506515.1). Taxonomy (NCBI): domain Eukaryota; kingdom Viridiplantae; phylum Streptophyta; class Magnoliopsida; order Asterales; family Asteraceae; genus Flaveria; species Flaveria trinervia. The sequence goes on from CM046451.1 coordinate 62,957,069, forward strand.
GCAACAGATGGTGATGGTGAATCATTTCCTTGAAACCAATCAGTGGATGGTAATTCAAAGGAAGTTGAATTCGAAGAAATCTCATCAGCATTTGTTGTGGATGGTGCTACTGGCGCTACAGGAACATCAGGTCTAGTTGACTCAGGCAGCTGATCACTAAACCTGAAGAGGTGAGTACTGCAATCATCATCATCATCAGCAGTACCACCAGGTGGTGAACTGTTGACAGGAGCAACAGCAGGAGTTTGATAAGGAACATATTGCAGTATGTCCAGATCAAATAACTCCACAGGACTTTGTGGAATCTTGTCCTTTGGAGATTCATTAAACTTAACATGTAGAGTTTCTTCAACCATCTTTGTTCTGCAGTTGAAGACTCTGTATGCTTTGCAAGTAGATGAATAACCAACAAAGTATCCTGCATCCACCTTAGGATCAAATTTGTGGAGTTGATCCTTTGTGTTGAGAATAAAACAGGGACACCCAAATGCTTTGAAAAATGAAATCAGTGGAGCCAAATGATGGAGAACTTCATATGGAGTCTTCATCAACCTCTGATTTACTAACACTCTATTTTGCACATAACAAGCTGTGTTGACAGCTTCAGCCCAAAAGGTCAATGGCAAACCTGAGTCAGCCAGCATGGACCTTGCAGCTTCAATGAGGTCCTGTTCTTTCTCTCCACTACTCCATTTTGTTCCGGAGTCCTTGGAATGCTAAACTGCCTTTTGATTCCCTTTGAGAGATAGAAATCATCAAGTGTATGATTTCTGAACTCAGTTCCATTATCACTCCTGATACACTTGACAGGAAGGGAATACTGCTTCTCAATGTACAGCACAAAGTGGATAATCTTCTGAGCAGCCTCATCCTTTGAATGTAGAAAGAAAGTCCATACAAATCTGGAGTAATCATCCACAATTACCAGACAGTATTTCTTCTTTGCCATGCTCATTACTCACAGGACCAAATAGATCCATATGCAGTAATTGCAAGCAGGCAGTGGACTTGGACACTTCAATAGGAGGAAATGAGACCTTGTGCTGTTTTCCTTTTAAACAAGCAGTGCAAGTTTCATCACAGTGGAACTCCTTTATTGGTAAGCCTCTGACTAAACTATTGTGGCTAAGTTGATTCATGTTTTTGAGATTAACATGACCAAGCCTCCTGTGCCATAGTTTAGATTCTTGAAAAGAGGCTTTGGAAAATAGGCAAGGATTACCTTTGAGATCTATCTTCTTAGAGAGATCTAAGGCATACACTCTTCCTGTCCTGTTGGCTTTCAGGAGAGTGTGATCATCCAATACCTTGTCAATCAAGGGCAAAACTTTGGATGACAGAATCCTACAGTTTTGACTTGTGAAAAGGGCAACATGGCCTTTATCACACATTTGACTGACACTCAAGAGGTTGTACTTGAGATTTTCCACATGATTAACATCATCAAATTTGATTTCTCCATTGGAGACAAAGCCCTTACCGATGATGTAACCCCTAGCATCATTGCCAAAAGAGACAAATCCCTTCTTTCCTTGAGAGTAGTCATGAAGAAGAGAGATGTTCCCAGTCATGTGCATAGATCCTCCACTGTCTACATACCAGATGCTATTTTGGCATGTTGAGGAACCCTGCAATAATAAACAATCAGTTAGTTTTAGAGACCCAAACCTTTTTGGTTTTGGGCCTGGTCTCATCAATAGATGGTAAACTAGCATGTTTATTTGTAACAACAGCCTGAGAGGAAGAAGATGGTGCAGAAGAGGAGTCCTTTGGCTTAGACCTCCTTTTCTGTGGTTTCAACATAGGAGAATCTAGTTGGTTAACTCTACCCAACAGATGTTGTACCATCATCACCAGCTGTGTCTGATTTTGTGATAAAGCTTTCAGCTCATCAGACACATTGCTAGTGGAGTTAGATAAGGTCCTATGTTGCACCTTCTTCTTTTGAGCACCCTCAGCTGTCACCTGTTTAACACCTTCCTTTTTGAATTGCTTTAAGGACTTAAGGGTTACAGGATTTGATGTTGCTGATACAAATGTGGTCTCAAACTCATTTTTCATTTTTACCATTTTCTCATTAATTTCTTCCTTTTGTTTGAGTTTGGAACCTCTTTTGTACCAACAATCATCTGTAAGATGATTGAACAAACCACATACTTCACATGGTTTCTTCTTCATCTTAGGTTGATCATCAACTAAAGATGGTGAAGACTTGTTCTTCAATGCTTTGGAAGCATTGGTTGCTTTCTTGACAGCATCTTTAGTAGTCTTCAAACTTTTTCTACTGCCAGTTTTCTTCTCTTCAGTACTGACAGCAGTTGAAGTTTGAACTTCAGGAGTTGAATCCTGCTCTCCAGTCCTTTCAGGACCTTCAGGATTGACTCCTGAGTTGATCAACTTATTGATCATGTGAATGTCAGCATTTGGACCATCAACATCAGCTGATAGGTTCAAAGAGGACTTGATACTGACTATACTTCTGATTGTGCTGTATCAGAAGGTAGATCACATGACTTGATGGATTGGTTATCACTCTCACCATCAGATTCTACCTCTGCTCTGGGGTAAAATCTGTAGGTGGAGCAGTGTGATTGTAACCAATTCCAAACTTCACATTTGAAGCAGATTGCTTACTAAGAAGCATTTCAAAACCTTTGCATGATTGTACCCATCTATCACACTCGACCTGGGTAACTGCAAGGGTTCTTTGAGATCTTTGTACTTCTCTAACAGTACATCTTCTCTAGCCTTATCATCAATTATTTTGCAATTCAGTTTATAAACCTCATCATTTTTATCTTTGAGCACAAACTCAAACTCAGCTTTGTTTTTGGAAATTCTTGTTCTAGCTCAATGTTCTTATTAATTAAAGCTACATTTGCTTCTCTAATGGAAGCAAATGCTGCTATGCATTGTTCAGAACATAATTTGGCTTTTGCCTCAGAGGATACCTGTGATACCTGAGGTGTAGAGGCATTGGAAGATGAAGTATCAGCAGACTCCAAAGCCATAAGAGCTAGATTCCCAAAAGGACTGTCACCACCATGTTGACCAGCACCTGAGAACAGTTGATCATGACCAGACAAGTCATCTGGTAAACTGCTCCAGTCAACAACTCCTGGGGTGAAGAAGCTGTGTTGTTGAGATGAAGGTTGTTGATGAGATGGGGAAGGCTGAGGTTCTGGTAATGCATGAGGTTGTGGTGCCATAGGAACTTGAACTTGACTTGACTGTGGCATGTAATAACAAGGGTACTGATAAGGCATTTGACCCTGAGGAACAAAATATGCCGGAGATTGTTGGTGAGGATGATGACTAGATGTGACAGGATGTTGCCCTCTGTTTTGTTGACTGTTGCCAGGAAAAGTCACAAAGGGTGCAGTAGAGTTTGATCCAGTTGATCTACATTCTCTTGCAAAGTGCCCAAGCCTGTGGCATTTATGGCACTTCAACTTACTCTTGTCAAAACCAACTTTGGTTTTGCCAGAGAGTCCTGGGAATTTCCTTCCAGTTCTTTTGTAGAACTTCTGAGATCTGATATTTATCAAGGCCATTTGGCTCAAAATATCCATCTCTTCTAAGTCATCATCAGCAATCCCCTTGAGATCATCCATGATGAAACATAAATTGTCATTATTACCACCAGTAAACTGACCATCAACACTTACAAATGCAGAATTAGAAGTGCTCGAAGAGAAATTAATATGCTCATCATACTGGCATTCAGATGCAGCATATTCTGACTCATGACCCACCAAGGCAGTGTTGCCTTGAATAAAGTCTTCAGTGAGCTTTCCAGATGAAGACAGTTTTCTCTTCTGTTCTATCTCTCTCTCAAAAGTGAGCAGTTTCCCATGGAGTTGGGTGAGAGATAGTTTGTCCAAACTTGCACTGGAGCGTAGGACAATAGTATATGTGTCCCATCTCTCAGGCAGTGATCTGAGAAATCTGTTATTCATCTGAATATTGGTGTATTCAAGTTTGACCATTTTTAGTTCAGAGATCAAACAAGAAAACCGCTCATATTGTTGAGTCAGTGTCTCACCCTTTCTATGAGAGAATGTCTCATATTGTTGGGCAAGAATTTCTCTGTTATTTGCCAAGACCTCATCAGTTCCTCCAAATTGTTCTTTCAAAGCAATCCAGAGGTCATGGGCAGTTTCATGATGCATTAGCCCAGAATAGATTTCATGGGGCAAAGCCATGGCCAGAATTCCATGGGCTTTTGCATCAATCTCAAGCAACTTTTTATCCTCATCTGAGTATTGCTCCCTCCTCTTCGGAACCATTTGATTGGTTTCCGGGTTATTCACCATAGGCTTGTGTGGACCATGTACCACTGATGTCCAACACCCTGCACTGTTAACAGACAGGTGATGGAGCATACGTCTTTGCCATATGTTATACTCATTCCTAACCAGCATAGGAGGCTTGGTTGAGGAACCAGTATTGTGAGGATCATTGGAGGGAGTGGTCATTTTTCAGTTCAAAAACAGTTTAGTTCAAGTTTTAAAAAGTTTTAGACAAACCACAACAAACTCAATGAGAACCAAGAATTAGATCTCAGGATGAATGAGCAGAAATACAGAAAATTCAATCTTTATAACCGTTTCTTGCAAAAACAAAAGCTAATTCAATCAAACTTGGATCTTGAATAGCAGTTTCAATGATCAATTATTAGATCGATCAATGATTAACCTGCTCTGATACCATTTGACAGGATCAGTGATCACAAGTTTGATGTTTATCAGAATGTAAGGCAGCGGAATACACAAGCGAATTAGACAAATTGTAGCAAGCAAACAATATATGTAAGCGTTAAGATCGCATACGGTTATAGGGAGAGAATATGAATTTCTGATTACTAGGAATGTTTATAGATGGAGAATATTTCTAATCAAATCAATCAAACATTCCATTCAATTGCTCATATCGCTCAATGATTACAATGGGTTGTCACTCCTTATATAGAGTGCAACAGTCACTGCTGTTATCACGGAAAGTGACAACTGGCAGATCCAATACAGAAATAACTAAATCTTAACAAACTACTGAAATGTTCACAACTACTGAGAACATATCAGCAAGTTAAGTACAAAATATAAAACTACTGAAACTACAACGACTGAAGAACAAGCTCTTCAGTCGTTTTACAAAAAACTGAAACATAAAACATAAAACTACTGATATCACAACTACTGAAGAAGTACTCTTCAGCAGTTGTGACAAACTACTGAGGCTTCAGTACTTGGTCTTCAGACTTTGACCTTCAGGCGTTTCATCAGCTGATGACTTCAGTAGATATCATCAGCTGATGTCTTCAGTCTTTGTCTTCAGACTTTGTACATCAGTTGTTGATCTTCAGTACTTGTGAACTCTTCAGCTGTTGTACTTCAGTACTTTGGTCTTTCAGCTTCAGCACTTGTGTTCTTCAGCTGTTGTACTTCAGCACTTTGTTCTTCAGCTGTTAAGGTCTTCAGCACTTGATCTTCAGCTGTTGAAGTCTTCAGTACTTGTCAAACTACTGATGAGGCTTTCAGCAGTTGTTGTGATACCGTGTGGGACTTAGAGATTTTCTGATCTTGGCTCATTGGTTCTTTTGGTCCAAACAATCCCTCGACCCCACATCGGATGTGACCATACGTTGGTCATCCACCCGTCCACCTTTCTTGTTTGGAGCGGGCTCGCCAATCCAAACCGTTATCCGTTCCAATTCCAGTCACCACACTCTTCTTGCTCACCTCTGCACCAAAACCTAAGCTCATCATACAACCTTCTAGCCAAATCAACAGCTGACCTATATGTACTCAGCCGGGCGGCAGTCAGGTGCCTACGAATGTCTGCCGGTAAGCCTTGAATATACCTTTTGATCTTTCGCGATAGATGTGTCACCTAATTTGGCACCGGTCTTGCTATCTTATTAAACTTGGTGGTGTATTGCTCATGGGTCATTGTTCCCGCCTCTAGTTGCAGGAACTCACTTTCAACCTTGTCCATCTCTTGGTGAAGACAAAACTCCTCAAGCACCAGCTATTTAAACTCTGGCCACCTTATCATTCCAATCGCCCGACTACCCTCGGCCTGGACAATATTGTCCCACCAACAAAGAGTTGAGTCCATAAATGAGTGGGCAGCAAACTTCACCTTTAGGACTTCTCGGCACTCGTTGATAACAAGTACAGCCTCCATCTCTCTCACCCATCGATGAGCAGTACCAACAGCCTCGTTAGAATCAAAGGTAGCGGGGTTGCATTTTTGAAATGCCCCGTAGTTACAGCCTCATGTTGCCTCAGGCACATGCTCTTCCTCTTCCTCTTCATCAGTAGAGACAACCGTCTCAGTCTCCGGCTGTCCTCTTTTGCTCATAGGCCTACTCCTTTCCTTCCTTTCTCCTTCCCTCACAGCCTTGATTACTTCGGTCACCACAGACCAAGTGCACCTCATCCACAACAGCCTCCTTCACTCATGCTCTTAAGTTAGCACTCTTATCCCCAACCTCCGGATGTGGGGTCTCGGGTTCTTCATTAACCACCTATTCAGCTTGGGGTATCCCTCTACTGACCCGTGGTCCAGCACCATTTACACCATGACCTCCACCACGTGAAGTCTTTGATGATCTACCAGCGGCCATACTCTAAACACACAATAGCATTCAAACACTAACACGATTATTCAAAAGAAAAGCTTGGTTTATGATAAGTATAGTAAGTTCCTAATTATAGTGGCGAGTTGTGATTAGCCACTTACTTTACCCTTCAAACCCCAAGCATTTCCTATCCTGAGTACATCAGTATCTAAATCAACTAAAAGCACACAAATCACATAACATGCACACATAATATCTATTAGTCATTAAGAAAATACCCAATGGCATGTAGCTACTTGGACTGGCATCCCTCCCTTTTCGCCCCATTTTCATTTTAAGTTTAGGTTTATTTTGAAAATTTACCCACTTCACTTAAATTTTGGCTCTAATAACAACTTGTATGGCCCCATTCCCGGGACGCTCACCACTGGTCAATCATAACACATAAAACGTATATTTACATTAACATTAATAAAATATTGCTCAGGGAATATTTAAACAACCATTTCATTTCATTACAATTGATTTGGCAAAATAATACAACGTTGACTAAATACAAAATAACTTGTTGCATTACATCACAAAATCATAATACAAAATGGATGCCATCCAAAATAAGCCATGTAGCCACGCCATGCCATTCTCAACAATCAACACCTGCCAACTTGAAACAATAAAAGTCAGTGTTACTGAGTGAGTTCTAATTTTAAAATAAAATACTTTACATTCCTTTAAAACCTTTCTTTACTTTTGAACATAATCATACATCATACGTACACATAAATAATATCATTATTATCTTCCTTCAGTGTTTTTTAACTTTCATTCTTTACTTCTTTCCAGATCAATGTCATGAGCTAAACCCCTAACGTATGCACTAATCGGGTAATAGGCCGAGGATCATAAATGATTTCCACAACGCACATAGCCTGGCACCAGCACCAGGTCAAACGACAAAGATCCCATCTGTATACTACACCCCACATGTATGCACAAAGCGGGTACTGGGTTGAAGATCGTAAATGACTTCCATAACGCACATAGTGTTGTCCACCACTGTGGTGAGTTTCCACTATAATCCATGTACTATACAACTGGCCAATCATAAAGACTAGACCCCTATGTGTATCCTTATAGGTTAGCTAAACCACACACACTTGAGCTAATGACATTTTAGAGTCATGCACCTCTATACATTTGCTTGCAGGACTTTCTTTACATTCACTTTCGTTAATCCATGCATTCTATCATTAGATTCCTCTTTTCATTATCTTCCACTTTACGTTATATAATTCTTTTATTCATTCACAACTATTGCTCGTAAATCCATGGAATATAAACATACTTAATAAGGAACATAAACACAATGATACAAGGTATCATCATACACATCATATCATCATGCATGCCACATCACATAATCATCATCACACATAACTTAAAAAGTCAACTTTCGTCATCCTCGAGAATCTCCCAAGTAAAAGCCTACACTTAACATTTTCCATAAAATCTCAGAAATTATCTAAGTCTTAGGCGCATGGACACTATGCAGGCATGGTCTTCTCGGTGCATGGGAACACTTAGGCGTATGGGGAACTTTTAGGTGCATGGGCACTATTAGGCGCATGGGCAACACTTAGTCATTCTGGGCAATATTCCAGGCGCATGGGCACTATGTAGGCACATGAGTGCCTAGGCACATGGGCTTTCCGAGCGTCTGGACACTTAGCCATGACTACTCTTTGGGCGTATGGGGTTTCGAGCTCATGGGAACACTTAGGCAGTTTCTAACCGTTGGGTGCATGGGCCATTTTCAGGGGTATGGGCCATTTTCAGGCGCATGGGCAACCAACCTATACTATAATCATTCCAATTCAGTCCCAAACATCAATCTACCATGTTCTAAGCGTAGTTCTACAATTCTAAGCAACATAACATGAGCATAACACAATCATAACAACATAAATCACCTGAAATCAAACCCACCTACATTCATACCCACGGGTACACACCCACATTTTATAAAAATGTTTAAACATGCATTTCCAGCCCCAAAAATTGTTAAAACAAGTCAAAAGGGGAATTCTAGAACTCACCTTTAAACGTTTTGGATGAACTTCCTCAAAACCCGAATGCAATTTAGTTCTACCACCTAGAAACTAACCAAAAGACACAACCGAACACACACAATCAAACAACCGAGGCATAGGCCGGTTAAGAACACTTAAAAACACCAAATTCTTACCATCAATTTGGTTCTTCTTCTTGTTCTTCAATTATTCAAAAGTTTTCAGCTATTACATTCTCTCTCTCTAAAAACCCAAAGAAATGTTGTGTGAAGTGGGTGTGGGCAGGCATACTACCTTTACTCACCAACTTTTCAAAGTTTTGTCCTTTAGGACACTTTTTACCCCTTAACTTGGGTTTTATAGCTTTTCTTTCTTTTCCTTCACTTTTATTCTTTCCTTTATAACTAAAAATAACCAGGTGTTACATTCATCCACCTACAACACAAAACCAAAAACCATAAATCCTTTAATACTTTAATAAGACCAAATTCCCTTACATAAAAACCTGTTTCTCCAACTCCTCCCATCTTCTATTAGCCTTTTGGACCTGTTCCTTAGCATCTGAAGAGCCTTTAACCTATAAAAACAATATACACTCATCATTCATCAACATATACACAATTATTAGAAACAGAACTAACCATAGAAACATAATCCTACCATAAGAGAAGCAATGCTTTTTTAGTAAAGAAGCACTGCTATGTGCTTTCTTGTATTAATTTCTTTTAATTAGCATTTGTTTCACTTTCTCATAAATGATCTCATCTTCGGTTCTCAACACTTCACTCCTCTTGTAAAAAATGTTTCTTCAACCTTAATAGCAAAATAGAAGTAAATTAGAATCCAAACACAATTAACCATCCGTCTACTTCAACTCTATATAAGTAAATATTACTAGCCAAACATGTTGCCTCAACCCCTAATCCTATTGATTGCAAATATATTTAAAAGTTGAAATTAAGATAAAAGTCAAACATAACCAAGTAATTGGATCTTCGATATGAGCTTATCCAACTTAAACCGAAATGCTTCAAAGCCATTGGATCCAACGAAAACTTCATTGACTCTAACCGTGGATTAAATTAGGAGGATATAGACCTTTGAAACCCGCGATGGATACTAAGAACAAGCAAAAGACCTACAAAATCAATGGATTTGAAGCTTCCGTTGAAGACTCAGTCGAAGTTGACGTTGTTTCCCTGGCTCGAATGGTGGTGTATGTGCTAAATCAATATTTCAGATTCATTGAGCTTGGATCTTAGGATTCATCTCGTTCAGATCTAGAAATCAAAATTAAGATGGGTGGACGTGTGTGAATCAAAGAACAAAGAGATGGATAATAATAATGTTATGATTTCATTTATGTTGATAAACAAGTTACAATTAGAATCATAGATGGCTGGTGAAATCAAACCAACCCAAAGGAGGGGAATTCTCCTTAGGTGGTGATTTACACCATGAGAAACACACACAAAAAGTCACACGTGCAAAAATGCACTAGTGGGTCTATTTATATTATTATTACAATATGACTTAATTTTGACTTTCTAATTGTCTTGATGTTGACTTTGTCATGTTGAATTGTCTTCTATTGTTATTTTTATTGTAATCAACTTTGTCTCTGAACTTGTACAATGAGATCTTCAGTTGGCTGGAATTATGATTTGGTAAGCTTCAGTTATTCAATTGTGAACCCCAACAATATGGTTTCTTTGGCTTGAATGGTGGTGGTTGATGGTGTTTCTCGAGTGTGGTGGCTAATGGTGTTTCTTCGGCAAGAATAGTGGCGGCTAAGTTCGAATGGTGGTTTGGGGGTTTGATGAATATGAGAATGGTGGGGGCAAGGGCCTTTTAAATTCTTTTAAGGAGCGTTTGCAAGGAATGGAATGGAATGAAATTGAATTAAGAAACTAGTATAGTGTAAAATTATGTTGATTAGGTAATGAAATATAAAACCAAAGGAATGTTTCACCTCAAGTTCCCTTGGTTAACATTCCCTTGGTTGGGGGATTTCAAATTCGGTGGAAGGATTATGAAAGACCACAACAAAGGGAATTTGAGGTGAAACATTCCCTTGGTTTTACATTTCATTACCCATTCAAACATAATTTTACTTTAAATTATACTAGTTTCTCAATTCCATTCCATTTCATTCCATTCCTTCCAACCAAATGCTCCCTTAAATAAGTAATGCACGGGGTTTAGAAATCAAAAGATGACCATCAAAGACAACTCACATTATTTTAAAAGGATACTCCATTTTTTGTGAGAATAAAATAATGACACAAAAATGCATGTCATTGATGATTCATTTTTTTTAAATCATAGCTTTTTTATGACACACAGTTTTGCACGTCATTAAATCATTGCATGTTATTAAATCATTGCAACATAGATCAAAGCGCGGGAAAGCTAGACACGGTTCAACCCCATATCAAGTCCGACCCGAATTTTCGATGTAACAATAGTTTTGATGCAAGATTAATTGCTCGAATATCACATAAATTTGAAGTAGAAGTTATGTTGTTCGGACTAAATCAAAATTTTAAAGTTAGTATTAGCTACAAATTGATTTCTAACTTGCTAAATAGATGCAGGATCATTGAAGGGGGTGAGTTAAAACAAAACACAAAGAGAAGATTAACTAAACTTAATCAAACAGTAAAACTGGATCAACAAGGTAGGACACTAAGAACACAAGTAATGTAAGAGACAGAACACAAAGAACACAAGTATATGGTTTTCAAGAATGCAGTATATTGCTTTCTCTATGCTCTATTACAAGTGTTACAAAGCATGATACAAAGACATAAGAACATGAGATACTTATACTACATCATATAGCCGGTTATAGTTTGAAAGCCAGCTGGATACAATTGACTAGACTCAAAAAAATCAATTGTATAGTCAAAAGGCAGATTGCCTTTTGACTAGTGACTATGACATGCCATAGCTCAGATCCATATCTATTACAAAAAGGATAAAGTACATGAAGTAGAAAGTTACAGACTCAAGATCTCAATGTATAGTTACCAAAAACATAAACCTTTTCACCAACTCATGTAAGTTGGTGACCTTACAGAGGTGAACTGGAAAGGTGTCCAGCTTTATGAAAAAGTACATTAGACAAAGCATGTGTTAAAAGTCTTCCAAAGAAATCTGTCTTCAGAAGCTGAAGCTTCGGAAGACTTTGTCTCTAAGGCTTCGGAAGACTTCATATTTGGCTTCGGAAGTTATTGGTCTTGGCTTCGGAAGATTTCACACTTAGAAAATTTATGTTGCATGTGTGAAACTTCCTAAGCATTCTTCTTCATAGCAATTGTGCAGCAAGAAGTTCATCATCCTCTGCCTATAAACAGACTTCTTCATGCTCTTTTGGATGATAGCTCTTGATTTTGCAGCTTCTTCCTTAGCTTCTTCTTAGTTGTCTTTATGTCCTTGATTATCTCAAGTTCAAGCTATTTTAAGTACTCAAACTCAACATAGTCATAGGAAAAGGGAAGAAGTGCATCTGCCTAATAGAAGCCTATGGCACTCATGTAGTTGATCATCTTGATCCTTTCTTCTTCTTTGTCTACCAGAGGTTCTTGTTGAACCACATCTTCTTGTGTATGACTTTCCTGAACTAGGGAGAGGGTAGGCATATCCTTGTACAACCTTTTTCTTCTTCTCTCTTCTTTGACTTGTACTAGAAGCTCTGCATCTTCTGCCTCCTTCTTCTCCTTTAACCTTTCCAGGTCAACCAGTTCATTCAACTCTCCTAAGGGGAGAGAGATGACACTATCTATGTCATAGTTCCTTGTCTGCATAGAGTTTATCTTGACTGCCCTTAACTCATCATTCTAAGTATCTGGTCTGGGGGTAGCCCTGATAGCAGACTCTATGAGTCTTGAAGACTCATCAGAGGAACTTTCTCCCCTTAGCCTCATTTTCCTCTCTCTCTCCTCCTCCTCCTCAATCTCCTCAGTTGTCATTTTTCTTTTCCCTTTGTCACTCACAGACCTTTGTGACTCAGGGTGGAGAGAGCTTAGGCCTTCATTGCTTGTTGCGGCATCTGAGCTCAGGCCAGAGAGAGGTTGAGAATCACCTTCACCAGTAGGTGTCTCAGAAGGAATGTGGATCTTTGCAGCATTTGATCATGTTGAGATAGGGTTCTTAGGTTTTGCCATTGGGCCTTCAGTCAAGGATTCCCCTATGAAGCTAATCTTAGGGTCCTCCTCAATATCTAGTTGACCGATGGCATTACCTGATTTCCTAAGTCTTCTTCTTGAGCTGAACTCTACAGTGATCCTGTCTTGGATTCTTTTAGCCAGTCTGTCAGCTTGTCTTGATTGGATTGGGTTGACTAGATCCAGACCTTCATAGTAGTCCAAGGTCTGATAATTGAATACTTCTTGTTGCCCTTGAACTCTTATGATGATTAAGGCTTTCTTGATGTTGCCATACGTCCACCCAATGATATGATTGGAAGATGGTGAAGGTGACATAGCCCTTGGTATCCCATACTCAAACAAACTATGTATGAAGGAGTCTGTGTAGTCCACATCAATGTGAACTTGAGGAGGTTTCTGAGAATGCACAAATGCAAGTGAGGATGGTGAGTCCTCAGTCTCTATTTTCTCTGAAGAACTCCTAGGTTCTGTGGCGATAATGACTTTCTCCCCCTTTTTGGTAGCATCACCCACTTGTATAGGTGAGCTGGAAGATAGGTCAATCACATCCACAGGTTCTTGTGTTCCAGGTTGAGCTCTTCTTAAGGGTCTCCTAGCTAGTTTTTCCTTAAGATATAAAATCTCAAGTTGCTGATCATTGATCCTGTTGTATAAGGTAGTCACCTGAGATTCAAGGTGATTGACCTTTTAGACTAAGTAAGTGCATGTTTTAGACAGTTTTTGGACCAGTAGTCTCAGATTCCCCTTATCTTCATCAGAAGATTCATTGGGGGATGAGATGATTGGACCAGAGTCCTCTCTCTCACCACCAGCTTGAGGTTCTTGGCTACTAATTTTCCTCTGCTCACTGGCAGTCTCAGTTGAGATGTCAGTGGGCTGAGTTGCCATGGTTGAGGTCTTAATGATGTAATCACTTTCAGAAATGAGAGCCTCTTCCATATGGACATCCTAAACAGGTTCAGGCGTGTCCACCTCAGTTGTAGGTGACTGATGTGGGATAGATGTAGGAGACTCAGGAGTATTCATCTCTCTTTGAGTAGGGGAAAAGAAGAGAGACTCATTATACTCACTAAAACCTAGATCTTCATCAGTATAGAAGTCAAGGTTGGGAATTGGTTGGTTGAGATTTATAGGCTGGGGATGGTAACTGTCCCTTGAAGGTTGATCACTTGAGTGTTGAGACTCAGAGTGATGGCTTAAGGCAGTTGGGCTAATAAGCTCATGAGGCTGAGCATGAGGAACCTCAACACTGATTCTTGAAGAGATGGGAGTGGTCTGCTCCTCAGGAGAAGTGGGAGCTCTAGTGTCCACTTCTTCCTGTATGGGTGACTATATGGGGGCCTCCACAGACTGAATAGCCTGAGTAGGGGTTCGTTTGGATTTTCTTTGGTAAGTGATGGTGATTTGAGGCTGTGAGAGTGGTTGGGAGATAGCAGGTGTGGGCTCAACACTAGCTTGTGCTGCTAGGTTGTCTCCTTGAGCAATGATCTCTAACATTTTTAGGACTAGGGCTGTTTCTGCCCCTAAAAATCCAACAATGGGCTTTCTTAGAATTTTAAAGATGCAGGGCTTCATCTTTCCCAATTTAAGAGTGTTACCTGTTTCCCTCAGCTGTGAGCCCAGTTCACAGTTAAGAATGTACTGAACATATCTAGGAAACATGTAATACTCTAAGGAGTCTAAATTAGCAAGTAAATTTGTATAAACAATTGAGAATACCTGAATTTGACCACCTGAACCATTCCATGGATTACGAAGGAGAGATCCACAGAATCTGGTCCCATCCACCATGCTTGTTTGATAAGCTATGGATGACCACATGGGCGGAAATCTC
>CM046451.1:62971829-63036829 GCA_025506515.1 Flaveria trinervia
GTTCCTAGTCAAACTAGGAGCATACAAAATGTTCTTTAGAATAATTTCCAAACCATTTGAAAGTTTCTAAATATTGTCTCTTTTCTTGTAGTGCTTATTTCATATGAACCCTTGCAATAAATTGCAAAAAAGAGTTCCACATCCGGTATCCAATACCCATGTGTTTAAAGAAATAACATTTCAACCAATGTGAATTGTGAAAGTTCTACATGAGGTTTGCCTAGCATCCCTCTTGTTTCTCAACCCTTTGAGATAGGTTGGAGAATTCCTTTCCAATGTCCTATTTCTCCACACTCAAAGCATGGATCATTCTACATTACCTTAGGCTTCTTAAGCTTAGGCCTTGGAGGTTCCGCTTTAGCCTTTCCTTTTCGCTTTCCTTTGATGTGCCCCTTTCCTTTGGCAACATTTGCCTTGGGATCAGGGAATGCGCTTTTCTTATTGCTTCCTCATTGATCGAGAGAACATGTAGAACCTTTCTACCCATCCCTGCCTTAGTTGTTTTGAGCATTGCGTGAAGCTCACCAATGCTCTTGTCCCACCCGTTCATACTGTAAATCATTATGAATGTCTCAAACCTTTTAGTTAGGCCATTAAGGATCAAATCCGTGGCAAACTCCTTTCAGACGGGACAATTAAGCCGCTAGTGGTGATCATGTGGCTTTTTATCCTAAGAACATAAGATGATACCGATTGGGTTTCATCCATATGACACACATGAAGTGCTCGAACCGTTTCGAAGCGCTCTACCCTAGCTTGTTGAAGGAACATTTCCTCAACTGGAAAATTATGTCATATGCCCCATGTTGCTCCAAGTCCTTTTGGAGTCCGGGAAACATAGTTCCCAACATGAGGCAGGAACCTGCATGGGATCCTTAGTATATTGAAACCAATCGTCATAGGCCTCAACATCCTCAGGGTCGGGCTGGTCAGGAATAGGATCGTCAAGGACATAGGCCCTTTTCTCTTACTTGAGAACAATTCTCAAGTTTTGATACCAGTCCATAAAGTTATTACGGTTAAGAAGATCCCATTCTAAGATGGTTCTCAGTGATAAGGTAGGGACGGTCAGGGTGGTAGCATTATTATTTGCGGCCATTACAACAAAATTTACAATGTTCATTTTAGTATTTTTGAAAAATTGCATTTTAATTATTAATACCCTTTACACATCTCATAGACAATTAATAATTATAATCTAGAATCCAACGTTACATTTAAATGATGGTTAGGTGACCTTTATCCCATTATTTAAATTAACAAGGTAGTCAACATTTGACAATTGCAACCTATTGCAACTTCTAGCTTTATGGGATCGGTTAAACATCTTATGTTTAGTCGGCATGTAAAATCCCATCAACACCATTGTACACCATGCTTCGGTGACCTTATCCACATGGTTTCCAATTCAAGTCGTCCTACTTACACACACCTGTGAGTTTACACATACAAGTGGTTAGGTGACCTTAATCCCACAAGTATATTAAGCCCACCTCAAACAAACAAGTTCCCTAAAAGTGGTTAGGTGACCTTTATCCCACAAGTAGTTCTCAAGTGATTCGAGTGTTATGTAAAATGATGGTGTTTAACTTGTTTCCAAAGGGATTTAAGTTTCCATTAATTCTAGTTATGAAAACTCTATGTACCTTGTATTCGCATGCTTTCAAATACATTGTACCTTATGGTTCCTTTTTAATAAAACATCTTTTATTTTGAAATCATTAGTCCTTTTAATAATCTTTTATTACTCATTTAATGTTTAGGAACCAAAAATTCAGCTTGTTATGATAATTTATTAGATTGTTAAGCATATCCATATATCAAACAATCAACATAAAATGGATAATCAAACAAGCATATATCAAACAACCACATGTGCATAACCATAGCCACTATGTTGACAAAACTTGTTTGCCATCACAAGTGTTGTCATTTGGTCTTTCCTAAGGGTTGAACACAACACAAAGACGAAATCTCCAAAGACCCCCACTTGAACTTGCATCCAAATGCTTCAAGTCCTTCTCTTATGTCTTCCTTTTGTGTTTCCATCTTGTGCATCTTCCTTTACAAAAGTCATATCCTAATACAAATTTTCTAATAAAAGAAAACATACTTAATCTATCTATTATATCACAAATGAATGAATAAATAAATTACATCCAAATACTAAACACAAAAGAATAATATTACAACCCATAAGAATGAATACAACCAACATAACATCCATACAAAACCAAAACAACACAAGGTCAAGGCTAGATTATGCACCAATATGAATCATCATATACAACATACAAGAACAAAATAAACCCCCATATGACCCTAATTTTCAGCCAACATAAAGCATGAATTTAGGGTCTTTTGTCCAAACAAAACATAATCAACTACTTGATATCTTACTTTCAAGGTTTAATCACTAGCATGTTAGATCTAACCTTGAAAGGTTGGGGATTTATTATCATCACCACAAAACAGCCCCAATATGGTTGTTAAAGCCTCATAAAACCAATTTTACAAGAACACATGAAACTAGTCATCCACATATCCGGCTTTAGATGCCAATATTGGGTTTGTTGGACCAAATCTAACTAGTTTAACCATTTAAACTTGAAAACGCAGCGGATTAACATCAAATATTATCATTTGTAATCTGAAAATATGGTTCATTTCATGACAACAAAAAACCCAAGAACACAAGGATCTTATATATGTGTTTGAACTAGCTATCACCAATAAATAACAACCCAAATAAGCAATACATACTACCTTCCATTGGCTGCTGAAAAACGAGATACAGATGAAGAGAATGATGTTCTTGAACAGCCAAAACACTAAGAAGAGGTGTCCTCAAGCTTCCATACCCACAACCATCAAGCATACACTATTCTTGCTAGGATTTGAGCACCAATCGGATCAAGAAAGCTGTTGGAACCTTGTTTCAGTCGTGATATCTTTCTTCCAAAATAAGAGTGATGTTCTTGTGACCCTTTTGCATATGAGAGAGTAAGAGAGATCTGAATGGAGAGTGTGTGTATTCTAGGAGAGCCAAAATCTCAAGAGAACCAAAGGAAAACCAAAGAGAGGGCTACCCAAAAGGGGCGGCCGAACCCTTATATCTCCTTTTTGTTTCCCCCCAAAACCCCTTTTAATCCCTGTTAAAATATTTCATTAAAATAGATATATAATTAACCTTTTAATTATATAACATACACACTCCTATTATTTGATGTTATTTAATTAAATTAAACAACATTACAAATAATATCGAGGAACAAAATATCCATATAAGTTGTTCAATCTCATATGCAACTTATTTAGAAAACCCATTTTCTAAATTTGGTGTATTTATTTAACTGCATGATCATATCATCAATTAAATATTATATGGTGTTTGCTAAGCTTGTTATTGGGTATGACCCGACTTGGATCATAACGTACTAACCACATCAATGTTCTATGTGTCTTGGGCATAAAGAATCCAACAGTTACTACTAAGGTAACACAAAGAAAGTAGACCTAGAGGTTGCTAGACCACAGATGATATGTCGGTAGATTTAACACAATATATGATTAGACCTTGTTGGTGATCTCAAGATCAAGCTAAGTTGTTCAACTAATTATGGGTTCCCATCTTATCACTGGTTAACACAATCAACAAATTCCAATAAGGGGTGACGAGCAAATAAACGCCACAAATGTGTGCGAATGACCATAAAAAGAGCAAAGCATGAAAAAAATGAAAAATAAACACAATCAAGCTAATAACTTATGTTCTTGGTGCGTTATGTGCAAAAGAAAAAATAAAGATGCTCTAACAAGAAGATAGGTTGTGTGCCTCTCTACTGTGCGATGGCACTGACCTGAGGATAAGCATAACCAAGATATTCTAGAATTCATTGTTGTTTAGCACCTCTTTGCTATGCGACACCACTGACCTGAGGCTTGGCTTCTCTTTGAAAGCTCTACGAATAGTTTCCTCTTGTTAAAATACCCGTAGACCGCTCAAAAATCTGCTGAGGAATGTTGATTACCACATAAGCGTGGGCTCCACAAATGTTGGTTGAAATAATCACCAATCTATGTTGAACGTCTGTGTATGGATTTAAGAGGACAAGTATACTCACAATCATCGTGGCTATAATTCTTGAAA
Source organism: Flaveria trinervia (assembly GCA_025506515.1). Classification (NCBI taxonomy): domain Eukaryota; kingdom Viridiplantae; phylum Streptophyta; class Magnoliopsida; order Asterales; family Asteraceae; genus Flaveria; species Flaveria trinervia. The sequence goes on from CM046451.1 coordinate 62,975,980, forward strand.
GTCCAAATCAATATGGAGATCTAATAGTACTAGTATGATTTCCTAAAATTGCTAACGACTCTAGATGAAAAACAAGAATAGAGCATCAAAAGGTTTTGATAACATGTCCTGAATGATTTGACTTTCCAATATGATTCCAAATTGAATTGGTCCATGTATGGTTAATATGAATTGAAGTTGCATTTTCAGGAAAGGAAATCTTTAGATTTATATCGTAGGATTTACCCCTCAGAAAACCACAAAAACTTGTCTTAGTTTTGGATTTTAGTTTTTATTTCTTTTATTTTGTTTATATTTCATCAATTTAGTTTGTTAAACATCAAACTATGTCATGGAATTGAATCAGGAACTTAATCAATTTAAAAGGGTCACGTCTGAGGTGACCACACAAGTTTTCAAATGTAAAATGAGTCACTTCTGAGGTGACAAAGTGTTTTAAAAGGATCACGTCTGAGGTGATCAAAAGTATTCAAGTTAAAAGGATCATGTCTGAGATGATCGAGTGCTTAAAATGTTTAATCAATATATTAAAGGGTTTAATATGTCAAATGGTCATAAAGTCAAAATCATGAGTATGACCCAATCGCATGATTGGACCATGAGTATGGACCAACCGTATGAATGGACCATGCTTATGCCATAGACAGCCGAATAGAGCATGAGTATGAACCATTCAACCGAATGGCTTGCTAGATTGAGCCAATCACCTGAATGGAGCTGTGCGAATGAGTTAGTCGCGTGACTGAACCCTAGTTGGCCGACTGAATGTGATCGACTGAACCAATCGAACGACTGAGGTCCATTCACCCGAATGAATGGAGCAAATGGGTCCAGTCGCCCGATTGAAATCAGATTCAGTATAAATAGGGCCATAGTCAATCGCATTCAACTCATCACCCCCAATCGCCCTAATATCGCACACCTTACCATTACTCTGCCAAAATTTTCTCTGACCCAAATTGATTGCACATTGTGACATTATGATGTTCTTTGGTCATTATACAGGTATATTGCGGTGAAATCATGCCAAAAACTCCATCGATTTGCCTCAAAAATTCAAGAAATTGGACCTAGCTAGAACCAAACCGTGAATGGACTAATAACCTAACCAAACCGAGTAAAATGTTGAAATTAAAGTTATTAGGTTATTAGTAAAGTGATTGCGAGTCTAATGAACCAAAAAATGACATCTAGTTCTGTGTTTTGGACCAAATTCGATTTTCAGTTGAACGAACAGTAGGACATGCGACTGGACACACGGATGAACTAAAATCGCACGATTGAGTTGACTGAATGACTGAATCGGCCGAATGAGTAATACGAATGAGCTCAGTCAGCCGACTCAACCACTCGCATGCTAAGTTACCTCATTGAACTCACTCACATGCTCAGGCACCCGATTGAACTCAATCGCATGCTCAGTCACCAGATTGAATCCAGTCGCATGCCAGGTCAACCGACTGAACTCAGTCGCATGGTTCAATCGCATGATTGAACCATAATGAATTCAACCAGGTTAATTAGAACTGATTTGTGTTGTGTGGTGATCTAATGTCTATGTGTCTTGTGTTACAGCTTGATGGCTGACAAGGGGTTCATCAACCCTAAGCACAACATATGTGCTTATTTATATGCCACGACTCGAAACGGAGCCGAGTTTGCAGGGATCATTGCTTTCCTCGAGCAATCCAGGATCTACAGGGCTATTTCCATACCATGCACTCCCTATAGGGTCTATTCAGCAGGCCTTCTGGGAGGGGACATTGGTTGACCGCTTACATGAGCCATACAACATCAGGAGTTCTATTTTTGGGATGAATATTGAGGTCACCGCTGAGGATAGTAGACGAGTACTTGGTTTGGGTGATGATGTAGACCACCCTACCAGACTTTACCCTCTGACAGTGAGAGGGTGCTTCATAAGGACGAAGTACGCTGGGGATATCAATGCAGGTGTGCTCAACAAGAGCAACCTGTGTCCCCAGTACAAGTACTTAGTGTAGGGGTTTGTTAGAACATGATACATAGTTTAACCATTTAATCTTTGTGAAAACGCAGCGGAAACAAACTTTATAACATAGTTTATAAACTGAAAATTTCGGTTTCAAATGGATATTATAAAGTTACAAACAAACCCAAGAATAAAGGATCTTTATATGTGAATAAGACTAGCTATGTAAACATAAACATACATTATGGACAGCCATAAAGAGGATGCCATAAACTACCTTTCAGTAGGAAAAGAGTGTAAATGGATGAGGATTTGTTGCAAGAAAAAACGACTAAGGCACCAAAAGGAGGTCCTCTCAAGCTTGCATACCCCAAGCTCTATTGCAAACACCTTGTTGCTAGGATTTTTCACACCAAATCGCAAGAAGAGGCTGCTGAAAACACCTTTTCAGCCTTGTGTTTCTTCTAAGATGAGAGAAAAAACCAAGTCTTGCATGTATGAGAGAGAAGAAGAAGATGGGAGAGTGCGTCTAGTTCAAATGGGTGTATTTTTCCAAGGCAACAAAAGACAAGTTATTGCCCTTGGAGGGCGGCCGAATATATACTTTAAAATGGGTTTCCCACCATTTTAAAAAACCCACAAAATAGAGAACTAGTTACAATATAAGTTGTATAATTAACCTCTTAATTATAAAACTTAAATACACTATTATTATTAGATGTTATTTAACCAACTTAAATAACATTGTAAATAATATCCATGAACAAAATATCCATATAAGTTGTTCTTCTCACATACAATTTATTTAGAAAACCCATTATTTAAATTGGTGTAATTATTTAATTGCATGATCATATCATCAATTTTAATACATGTTGGTATTTGCTAAGCTTGTTATTGGGTATAACCCAACTTGGATCATGACGTACTAATCACATCAATGTTCTATGTGTCTTGGGCATAAAGAAACCAACAATCTCCCACTTGCACAAGATTCATAGAAGATTGATGCAAGCAGTAAATACTGCTTACAACGTTTTACTACCCTTAATATGCATGACTTAAATCCATTCAATAACATCATCCCCTTCAAGTATCCAACTTGAAATGATTTAGGTGAATCAATCATTTATCCTTTTGTTTTAGATGTCATGTTAAATCCATGGACATAGAAAGATCATTCCTTGTTGATTTAACTTAATCAGGCCTTAGACATCTTGCTCTCAATGAATAAGAGGAACAAATTCCATCTTGAATACATACGTTTCTCACAAACACTTCGTGTCACGCCTGAACATAGCCTTACGTACTATCCATTATTTCAGGGCCGTGAAGAACTAGCTCAAGGTATAACACTTGGTGAATATCAAAACCCAATATGTATCTCAGGTCTGAGGATACCAAATGATATTCGCCTTTTCTCAAATTTACTTATGATCAATCTAGAAGATTCCATGTAGTAAAATTTGAGATGCGGGTCAGTCCAATATTTGTATTCCACAAATATCTATGAACTTTGGCAGCAACCAATTGCTCTATATTCATTCCTTATGAATATCCACCAATCCAAATTCATAATAATCTTACCCTCATACTTGTTCCCACAAGTATGAACGACTACGAACATTTAGAGTAAACAATTACCCATGGATTAAACATGTTAAAATGGAACATTTATTGAAATATTAGAACCAAATAATTTTATTCAAGTAGTAAGGGAGTTCCAAATATTCAAATACGAAATCACAGATCAAATCCAATCACTAGAATATCGAAGTCCCATGGCATAGGTATGACCTTCATGCTTTGCCTTTTCTAGGAGCTTCGTAAGACGATCCGCAATATTTTGATCTGTGTGAACTTTGCGAATACATATCTTTCCTTTCTCAACTTCATCTCGTATGTAGTTGAATCTCCGCTCAATGTGCCTAGTCTTTTGATGAGCATGAGGTTCCTTGATTTGAGCAATCGCACCCTCGTTATCACAAAAGATCTCTAGGGGGTCCTGAATGGAAGGGACAACCCCTAGATCGACAATGAATTTCTTCAACCATGCAGCTTCTTGAGCTGCCAATGAGGCGGCGACATATTCAGATTCTGTAGTCGATAAACCCACCACATCTTGTTTAGAGCTCTTCCAAGAGACAGCTCCTCCATTCAGAATGAAAATGTATCCAGATTGTGATCGTGAATCATCACGATCGGTTTGGAAACTCGCATCCGTGTAACCTTTTACAACGAGTTCCTCATCACCAGATCCATATATTAGAAACATATCTTTAGTCCTCCTTAGGTACTTAAGTATGTTCTTAACAGCCATCCAATGACTGCTTCCAGGATTTTGCTGGTATCGGCTTGTCATGCTTAAGGCGCATGAAACATTCGGCTCAGTGCATATCATTGCATACATGATGGATCCAATACCAGATGCGTATGGGATTACCTTCATCTATCATGCTTATCCTTTGAGCTTGGACATTGAGTCGTGCTCAATATTGTTCCTCTTTGAATAGGTACCGTAACTTTCTTAGAGTTCTCCATCTTGAACCTTTTCCGGATCTTATCAATGTATGCACTTTGATTTAAACCAATCAACCGCCTTGATCTATCCCTATAGATCTTTATTCCAGAATATTGGCAGCCTCACCAAGATCCTTGATGGAAAAACAACTTCCAAGCCAGGTTTTTACACCTTCCAAGGTTGGAATGTCATTTCCAAATAGTAGTATGTCATCAACATACAATACTAGGAAAATGATGATGCTCCCACTAGCTTTCTTATATACACAAGCTTCATCAGCGTTCTTGATGAATCCAAATTTAATTACTTCTTCATCAAAATGGTGATTCCAACTTCTTGATGCTTGTTTCAATCCATAGATTGATTTCTTTAACTGCATACTTTGTTAGGATGTTTTGGATCGACAAAACCTTCAGGCTGAACCATACAGAGATCTTCCTCAAGATATCCATTTAGGGTCCATTTGCCAAAATCTCATAATCATAATGAGCAGCTATGGCAAACAATATCCTAATAGATTTTAGTATCGCAACAGGTGAGAAAGATTCATCATAATCAACCCCTTCAGTTTGAGTGAAACCCTTTGCTACAAGTCTTACTTTATAAGTATCCAAGTTTCCATGCATATCGGTCTTCTTCTTGAAAACCACTTACTTCCAACTACCTTGGGGTTAAGAGGTGGTACAACCAAGTCCCATACTTGATTGTCATACATGGACTGCATCTCAACGTTCATGGCCTCAAGCAATTTGTCACAATCCGAATTGGACAATGCATCATGGTATGTGATTGGTTTATCGAAATCTATCACATAGCATCCATCAGTGAAAAATCCATATTTTTCAGGTGGATTACTAGTTCTACCAGATTTGCGAACGTTTTCGGTGTATTGATCAACTATTTGATCACTTTCAACATCCTCATGTTGAGTGCTAGTGTCAACCAAATGTGTATCGGGTTGCGGTTCTTGATCCTCTTCAAGATCCACAGTTCTACTAGTAGTTCCTTCCATAAGGAACTTGGTTTCCAAGAACTCATCCTTTTTGGCAACAAACTCTTTTTGTTGTATTGGATCATAGAAATAGTATCCCATAGAATCTCTTGGATATCCAATAAAGATACATTTAGTGGAACGACTTTCTAACTTGTTCGAGGTGGGAGTCTTCACATAAGCCTCACACCCCCACACCCTCAAATATCAAAATGATAGAACCCTTCCATGCAATATTTCATAAGATGTCATTTCCACTTTCTTGGTTGGGGCCATATTCAAAATACGGGCCACAGAGAGCAGAGCAAACCCCAAAATGACAGAGGTAATTGGCTTCTAGCCATCATAGATTGAATCGTATCCAATAGATTTCGATTTCCCCGCTCGGACACGCCATTATATTGTGGTGTTCCCGGTGGAGATAGTTGTGAGACAATCCCACAAATTCTAAGATGGTCCCTAAAAGCATCATTCAGGTATTCACATCCTCTATCGGTGCGGAGAATTTTAATTGACTTATTGAGTTGATTTTGTACTTCATTTTGAAAGATCTTGAACATTTCAAGAGCTTCATCTTTGTGTCTTAACAAGTGCACATACCCATATCGACTATAGTCGTTAGTAAAGGTAATGAAGTATCTTTCATTGTACCTTGTCATTGGTTTAAAAGGACCACATACATCCGAATGTATGATACCTAATAAATCCTTTGCCCTTTCGGCTTTGCCACTAAAAGGTGCCTTGGTCATTTTACCTTGTAAACAAGACTCACATACATCAAATGAATCACATTCATTTGTTTTTAAAAGACCATTCTTTTGTACTGTTTGTATTCTTTTCTTGTTTATATGACCAAGATGACAATGCCAAAGATAAGTGTTACTCAAATCCCATTTGAGATTCTTGGTAATAGTTTGGTACAATAAGCTATCATTCAATGAATTTTCACAAACCAATTCATAGATACCATTGATGGGAATAGCTTTAAAGTAAAACATGTCATTCAAAGTAACATGGATTTCATTTCTAATAAATGATAATACATATCCAAAATGTTTTAATAGGGCTACGGAAATAATGTTCCAAGTCAAAATAGGAGCATACAAAACATTATACAAAATTACTTCCAAACCATTTGGAAGTTTCAAGATATAGTCACCACAGGCTTTAATTTGATCTTTAGCCCCATTGCCTATGTAGAGGCTAACATCCCCTTTGTTGAAGTTGTTACTTCTTTTGAACCCCTGAAACAAATTGCAAATATGAGTTCCACATCCGGTATCTAATACCCATGTGTTAGAGGATACTAAGTTTAAATCAATATGGATCATGTATATGGTACCTGAGGTCTGTCCGGCATCCCTCTTTGCTTTCAACTCTTGGAGATGGACAGGACAATTTCTTGCCCAATGTCCAATCTCCCCACACTTGAAGCATGGGTCATTGGAAGCAACCTTTTGCCTCTTCTCCTGTGCTTTGGGCGGCACCCTTGCCACCCCTTTCCTTTTTCCCATTACGAGTCCCTTACCCTTTGTAACTCTTGCCTTGGGTGTGAGATGAGGCCTTTTCTTTTTCCCACCTTCATTGATGGTGAGAACGGGTAAAACCCTTTTACCCATGGCCGCCTCGGCCATTTTGAGCATAGAATGAAGCTCACCAATACTTTTGTCCCAAGCATTCATGTTGTAGTTCACACAAACGTCTCGAACCTTTTGGTAAGGCCATTGAGGATCAAATCTGTGGTCAAGTCCTTTGAGACGGGACAATTTAACCTTTCGAGGCAGTCAATGTGACTTTTCATCTTAAGTACATAAGATGAAACTGATTGGTTGTCGTCCATACGACATCCATGGAGTGCTCGAACTGTTTCGTAGCGCGCAACTCTCGCTTGTTCTTGGAACGTTTCCTTCAGTTGGGTTATCATGTCATAAGCTCCGTGATGCTCATACATCTTCTGGATATCCGGAGTTATGCTTGCCAACATAAGGCAAGACACTTGGACAGAGTCCTCAGTGTACTTTATCCAATCGTTATAGGCGTCCTCATCATCCTCACTAGGTTGATCGGGGACAGGGTCCTCTAAAACATATGATCATTTCTCTTGCTTGAGAACGATTCCTAAGTTTCGATACCAATCGATTAAATTGTTATGATTTAGACGTTCGTTTTGGAGAATTGCTCGTAAAGATTGGGCGGACTTGGATGAACTATCATGATTATCATAATTATCATAATTATTGGTGGCCATCTACAAAATTTAAAAAAGATCAATTTTAGTATATTCGATATTATTATTTTAATAATTAATACCTTTTAAGGTCATTTTCATATTAAAATCTTGAACCCAACATTACATTTAAATAGTTGTTAGGTGACATTTATCCCATGATCTAAATTAATAAGGTGGTCAACGATTGACGATTGCAACCATTTACAAATTCTAGAGGTATGGGATCGACTTGAGACATCATATGCAAAGTCGGCATGTTAATCCCATCAAGACCATTTGGAAACCATATCGTAGGTGATCCATTTGACATGGTTTGCAAATCAAGACACCCTACTTACACACACGTGTGAGTTTGCCAAAATAAACGGTTAGGTGATCTTTATCCCACGAATATGGCATTCTCACCTCAAGTCACAAGTTTCCCCAAAATGGTTAGGTGAGCTTTATCCCACTAAGAGTCCCGAGTGACTCAAGTGTTGTGTAAAAGGACGGTGTTGATCTTATTTTTTTTAAAATGTTTAGAGATTTTATAATTCTAGTTTAGAAAACTCTATGTATTCATATTTGCATGCATTCAAATACAAGATACCCTATGGTACATAGATTAAAACCCCTTTTAATCTTTAAAATCATTAAACTATTTTAATAACCTTTTAATGATTAAGGACCATTTAGATAGTTTGTTATGATGAGTGAAAGGATTGTTAAGCAAACATCATATATAAGCAATCAACCACAATACCATAACCAAAACAACCATGAATCAACCAAATGTTAGTGCATAACCATAACATCTAAAGTGGCCACACTTGTTTGCATCACAAGTGTGGTCCATAGGACATTCCTAAGGGACAAAACAAAACACAAAAGGCTTCCGTGAACCTCCTACTTGAAACCGCATCCAAATGCTCCATGTTTCTTGCGTCTTCCCTTTGTGCTTCTAACACGTACATCTTCATATTACAAGATATTATATCCTAATACATGATTTCTAGTAAAATGAAAAGTACCTAATCTATTTATTACAACCCAATAATAAATAAATTACACTTTAAACAAAGCACAAATAAAAGATTATACAACCCAATTGAATGAATAAATACAACCATCAGAATTTTCCAAATAACACAAGGTCAAGGGCTAGGTTATGCACCATAATGAACAATTATCATATCATCCAAAACAACAATGAATCCCCACTAAAACCCACGAAATTTCAGCCAACACAAACTGAAATTTCGGGTTTTATCTTGTCCAAACAAACAAACAATACAACATACATGTCTTTCAAAGTTTAATCACAAGTATGTCTGATATAACCTCTTAATTATAAAACTGAAACACACTTATTATTGATGTTATTTAACCAACTTAAATAACATTATAAATAATATCCATGAACAAAATATCCATATAAGTTGTTCTTTCACACATACAATTTATTTAGAAAACCCATTATCTAAATTGGTGTAATTATTTAATTGCATGATCATATCATCAATTTAAATACATGTTGGTATTTGCTAAGCTTGTTATTGGGTATGACCCGACTTGGATCATGACGTACTAACAACATCGATGTTCTATGTGTCTTGGGCATAAAGAAACCAACACTTAGCACATGTCATCCTTAAGTGCTTGGCTTCGAGAAGGGGTGGGTTTGATGATCTTTCAGACCAGATTCAAAATGCCTATGTGGCACTGGTATTGAACCACCCTTTCTCTCGAGCATGATATTCTCTTACTTGATAGAGAATCTGGAGGCTAAGGGCAAAGAGGGTTTCTGCATGTACCCTAGGTTTCTCTAGATGATTTATGATGAGAAGCTACCCACACTGCCCAAGAAGAGCCACGACGCTGTGTCGTTGGAGATCATGGAGGATACGACACTAGGTCGTCTGAAGGTCTACCAGGGAAAGCAGGTCAAACCCCCGGTGAAGAGACTCTTCGGGCATCTAGCTCGAGCTGATTACGTGGCGTCGTGTAGGCGAAAGTGGTACCACAACGAGAGTGACTCAGATGTTGAGCAAATTGCTCCTCCATCTGACGACTCCGACGATGACAGTGATAGAGGCAGAGACTCTGGGCCCGCTTCTTCGAGGGGCCCCACTACATAGGTTACTCATTCACCCCCTATACACCCAGATGCCACTACAGCCAGCTTTCACCAAGACTTCTGTCCTCCCGATGAGGAAGGAGAGAGTGATAAGGAGTCTCTCACGAGGATGGTGGGCAGCCGGGTGGTTGCCACAAAGAGAGGATTGAGGGCGGTTGGTGGAGGCCCAAGGGAGTCCGGGGAAGGTGCTGCTGATACAGATCACACATATGCCCCGGACCCGCCAAGCAGCCAAGGGGGAGCCTCTGTGGCTAGAGATTTAAGGAAGAAGAGGATGGCACACCCTTACAGCAAGAAGGGGAAGAGGTTGAGGTTAACACTGACATCATCCACTACCACAACCACTACCTCAGCCACACCATCCACCACTACCACCACCACTCCTACTACACCACCAGCCAACATATCTACCTCCTCACACACCACTACCACACCCACTCCGCCATTTACCCACATCCATTCCACCACCACTACAGCTCATCCACCACCACCTTCATCTATACCACCCCCAATCTTCACCATTGCCACCACCACCACTAGCCACCCAATAGGACCATCATCTTACCCCTCCTTTCCATCTAGATTATCTCTGCCTCCCAATGGTGTAGAGGAACAACTCTTAGCACTGAACCACATGATGCTGAAGCTCTTAGTAGCCGATGATGAGAAGATTGCCCATATTCGTCAGCTAGTTGAGCTTACTGCTACACAATCTCAGCAGATATCTTAGCTGGCTCAGTTGATTGAGCAGCAGCACATCAGATGGCTGCTCAGAGCTCAAACATGCCCCAACTCTAGGAGTAACATGTCCATTCAGCAAAACGGATAGAGGAGTTGGAGGCGACCAACAAGACCATCATGTTAGGGCTCAAAGGATCAAAGGATGAGTCACTAAAGATCAGAGAAGGTGATGGAGATGATGGTGATGATGATGACAATGATAATGATGATGATGACAATGATGATGATGATGATGATGGTGACGATCAAGGGGATGATACTGATGCAGGTGATGATGCTGATGATGATGTTGGTGATGATGATGATGATACATCTGCTGCGGGTACCACATCTGCAAGTGAAAGGAGGACAAAGAAAGCTCAAGACCAACGTGCCTCCACATCAGCCCCGTCAGCAGAGGAGCAGATGATACAAGACAAAAGTAATGCCTAGTTGTTTATGTTATTTAAAATCATGTGTAACTAAATATTGTATCAAACTAATGTATATAATGTTTATATTTTGTTTAATGCGTTCTGCTTTGATTATTGACTAATGGTTGATGTGTTACATGTTTTAAATAAAGCAGATCCAAATTATCAAAGAGATAAATTTGACTTTGCTCCCCTTCAGCAGGTCAAGACTCAACTAACAATCATTCTTGATCTGCAAGGGATTGTCAAGAGATTAGTAAGTCACACCCTTGAAGAGGGGGAAATAATTCATGATCTTACTAATGAGCAACTGGCCGAAATGTTCAAGCTCAATCCTGATGAGATTGTCAAGGACGCTCCAACTTTTGAAGTGACCTGTGACGATGAGCTAAACGACATAGATGAGATCGAGATTGAGGATGTCACTTCAGAGCACTCTCAAGAGTATGCTGAAAAAGAGGGAAATGTGGTCCCCAATCTAGGTGATTCCCTAGTCAGCGATACATTTGAGACACTGAATAAGATGTAGCAAGAGTCTGAGCAGATAAAGGAACAAACCCAAGCCTCAGACGTCGATGTCGATATCAGAAACGCTGAATGGGCTGCATGTTTTGAGGAGATCTGAGCCCAATGCGATGCTCCAAAACCGAATGTCTAGAGCAAGCTCTACAGAGTGAAGAAACATCACAAGGTGTCAGGCAAGATTATCGCGTGGGCCCATTTTGAGGATTTGAATGTTTATGCGGTAAAGAGAGAGAAGGGTATCGAGTACTTTAGATTCCCACACGATCTAAATACTCTACCTGGTTTTCAGCTCAACCAGCTGGCTAAACTGAAGCTGTTATACGCTAACCCGAGAAAGATGTCAGGCTGGTTTGAGGCTGCATTGAAGAGAGAGTACCACACCACGTGGGTCAACTTCATACCTCAACAACCTACAAGGTATATCAGAAGGTCTGAAAGATAGTGCTGAAGTGGAGTCCTCCACGCTCGATGTCAAGAATCCCTCTAGGGAAATGCCATAGGACTTCACTCCACACTTTAAGTGTTGGTACTATGATTGGAGAACAGGGGAAGCGGTCATAGTTCTGAACAGAGAGGGCAAAATGGATACAATAAGGGTATTTGACCCGATGTGGCTTACCAACTTGTCAGCTGAAGATGTCTACACTCTATACAAGTGGCCACTATTCTATGACTCGTAGGATATTGTACAAGCCCTCCAATTCCAAAATGTGATCAGACTTTTCTTTGCATTTGAAATACATACAGGAGTCACAAGAGAGGAGAAGTACAAGAAGTATGAGGAGCACATGAAGACTGTATGACAATTAATGAATCTAGGTCCAAGGGGGAGTTTATAGATACATGTGTACCTAGTTTCTGAACTTAATGTAATATGTTTTTATTGTCTTACACCTATGTAATAGTTTGGGTACTTAATGAAATACAAATGTTTGGTTGTATTTATAATGTTTAATATTACATTAGTTAGTAGTTTAACGCTTATTGAATTGACTATATAGGACTGTGGTTGTTTGAACTAATATTAGTAATGTAAAGATTAATAAACTTATTCCAACTTAATAATATGAAGTTCTCATGCGAATGGCCCATGCTAATGGATCATACGCATGAACAACTTTATGCGAATGACTCAGTCGCACGACTGAACCAAGAGACTGGATCAGTCGCATGAGAGTAACATGAGATTGACTCAATCGCACGACTGAACAATCAGTCGTACGAATGGATCAACTGCATGGCTCAAGCGCACGACTGAACCATGCTAATGGTTCAGTCGCCCAAATGAGCAACCCTAACTATAAATACCACCTAATTCATGGAAAAACAAAGGAATTAAGAACACTTCGACTACATTCGTACCCTAGCCATCTAGAGACCTCTAAGAACCTGTTCCAAGTTCATAGATCGCAGGAGATCGATTCCAAATTGTTCTTAACATTTAGATTCAATTCATAATTGTTTCTTTGTGCGTTCTCACTGATTGGATCGCCAAACAAATAGGATTCCGCACTATTTGATTCGGTATACACCTTAATCAGTAAGTATCTCGTTCAATACTCGATCCTAACAACTTGTTCTTCCAAAGTCAGTTAACCATCAGAAGCACCTACTATGAACCAATGAACATAAGAATGGCCCTTCTGACACTCCACTGCAAATTTTGATATATTGGATGGTGCTTTCCCATCCCATGTAGTTGACCATACTTTATTCCATTGTTTATTCCTTAATAGTTAGTAAAGTTACCACCTTTAGTTTGTGACAAAAGGTAAGTCATGAACATGTCATGAGTACCATATCTAAGATAATACTTTATCTAAGATACCTGATCTCTAGCAATGTAGTATTTGCTTTAGTTATAGGTTTCCAAGTATCAAAGTATATCTGGCTGTAGGTAGTAGTATATATAGTTTCTCATTGAAACGCATGTAACATGCTCGTAAGAGTCTTGTAATACATTAAGTAATATACAAGTACCTTGAAACTTATCGACCCGTGTTCTAAGTTATTATTATATTATTAGCAACTCTTAGAAGGGATTTTACATCATCAAACAAGTTTGATTCACTAAGTTGAGGGATATACTTGGGTTGAGTGAAAAAAACCAATCATGCAGTACTCATTTTGCAAAGGATTGCATCTACAATCCTAATAGTATTGCTTCTACAATCCTAAAATTACTATCCACATGATCAAGAAAGAAACTTTTAAGAAGTTGAAGAAGAAGCGAGCTTCAGAAGGAAATTCTTTTCCTTTTTGAAGCTACAAAATGAAAAAGAAGACTAGTGAGAACCTGCCTTCGGAACAAAATTGGTCTCAGAAGAAAGGTACACTTCTGAAGTAGTAAAGCCTGCTGTATTCATAGCAAGATCTTCCGAAGCACCAACCTCTAAAACATCGAATGTTGTCAAAACTTCTGAATCATTGAAGGTCAAGTCGAAACTTCCAAAGGTGGTGTGAAAGACAAAGAAGACCATGTGAGTGAAAGTTCTTAATCAACATCAACAACTGATCCACCAAATCTAACTATTGTATCAATTACTATTGTATTGTCTTCAACTTCTTTTGATGAGCCCAAGACCAATAAGGCTTTGGTTTACAAATGTAACTAAACATCTCTTTTATGCAAGAACAACTCAAGACAAACAAGAATGTATGGATTATTGATAGTGGTTGTTCCATACACACGACAAACAATAGCTCACTGATCCAAAATTTTGAGAAAATTATTGGAGGACCGGTTGCTTTTGGAGGAGATGCTAGAGGTTACATTACTAGAGGGGGCATGGTCACAAATGGTAAGCTCAACATTGAAAATGTAAATTTTGTTATAGAACTCGGATACAATCTTTTGAGTGTATCTCAATTTTGTGATTAGAGACATAACATGCTTTTCATTGACAATGAGTGCATTGTTCTAAAGCCCGAGAAAGAAATTCTATCACTACTGCCCTACAGTTGTTACATATGGATCACTTTGGCCCCACTAGTCTAATTAGTCTAAGAAGGACCTTATATTTTTTAGTGATCACAAATGACTATACAATATTTAGTTGGGTATTCTTCCTTAGAACTAAGGATGAGACTCCTGATATCTTAAAGAGTTTTATCTTAAAGATTGAGAATCAATGTGATCATAGAGTCAAGACCATAAAATGTGATCAGGAACTGTATTCAAGAACCAAATCCTTGATATATTTTGTGATGAAAATGGTATTTTAAGACAATATAGTGCTCATAGGACTCCTTAGCAAAATAGTGATGTTGAGAGGAGAAACAATACGCTTATTAAAGCTAGAAGAACTATGTTGTCTCACCAAAACTGTCTATCACCTTCTAGGCAGAAGTAGTAAACACTGCTTGCTATGTGCAAAACAGAGTTTTAGTAGTAAAGACTCATGGTAAGGCTCCTTATGAACCTTGGCATAAGAGAACACCTTTCATTGATTTTCTCAAGTCATTTGGATGTCCTTTCACCATCTTGAATACCAAAAACCAAATAGCTAAATTTGCTGAGAAATCAAATGATGGACACTTTATCGGATACTATTCTCAAGCTAAGGCTTATAGAGTATACAAATTCAAAACTAGAGTACTTGGGTAGTTAGCCAATGTGACATTCAATGAACACACTCCCAGTGTGAAAGGTTCTGGTCCTGATTGGCTATTTGATCTTGATTTAGTTACCAACTATTTTAACAAATCTTGTGAGAATGTTTCAGGGTCCATAGATATTTTATCGGTAGGAGATCATGATACGAGATTTGAGCTGAGAAGACCATCAAATCATACTACTTTAACTCTAGCAGTAACTAACCCTACAAATGGAGTTCCTATGAGTGCAACCATGTCAAATTTAGGTCATACATCTGAGATGCTACCAAATTCCAACTCAGAGGTACAACACCCTAATGAAGGAGCTTCAAATGGTGAAGGAAATGGTCATGGTGACAGTGATTAAGAGTTTCTTGATGCTGACAACCACTCTATTGAAGACAGCATAAATGATGTCATACACTCATTGGACCAAATCTCTCTTGATAATTGTGCTGATGTGGTGGGAGAAACATCAATGCCTGATCTAAGTTTCCCTAATTTACTTCTCTTAAAGAAACTTCATGTGATCCCTCAACTATGGATCTACAAGTCTCACCCTACCATAAACATCATTGAAAATCTTGACTAGTGGTCCATTTGATCGATTTGCAGTACAAATGAATTGTTGAATAGTTAAATATCAAATACAAACAATAGACAAGAAGAATAATGAAGGTTGAGAACAATAACAAATCAATCAATGTAAGACAATGATGATCAATATATTGAATAATAACAAAGCACAATAATATTTCTTTAAAATTAATGCTTACAAAGGTTACTTGCAACAAGGATAAACAATTAGGGTTTTGCAAGCTTTTCAAAATTAAAAAGACCAAAAGTATATATAGCAGTCTTAATTTCGCCGAAAGTTTCGCTACCAGCGAAACTGTTCTGCCAAAACTTTAGTTTTGCCCAACAAAAACAACAGTTTCCCCGAGAGAACTAAAAAGCTGACTATGAGCGAAACTATAGTTTCGGTCACAGTTTCGTTGGACTACAAAACAAAATAAAGCTAACTACATACAAAAGTATGCTAACATAAGACCTATTACAATAAAATATAAACATTCTAATCTAAGGTGAATCCAACCTATGGATGATTCTCAATACTCCCCCTAGGTTAGACTCACCACCTTCACTCGTCTTGATTTGTCTCATCAGCTCAAGTTTTCCCCACCGCCATTGGTTTGTCTTCTATAACTCCTGCAGCAACCTCCTTAGGGGCTTCAGCAAATGATTCACCTTGGTCTTTTCCCGCTTCATTAGCTCCTTCAGGATGAGCACTAGCTTGCTCAAACTGTCTAGCCAAATCTTGTATGTTCGTGCTTAGATCATCTTGGGCCCTCACTCTCTCTACAAGCCTCTTCACCTTTGTCCTCACACCTCTAATTATATTGGCCACGGTCATAAATACATTGGCTTCCTTTTTTTGTCTCATCATCCAAGCCTGCTTTAATATAGTTCTCACAAAGAACCAGCAGGTCTTCATCACAAAAGCTGAAAAGCTCCATCAGATCAAATACTTTGAATTTACCACCATTCTTCACTCTAATTACCGCCTCCCCCGTATTGTTATCATTGAACTACTTTTCAAAATTCAGTAGTTGCTGGGGGAGGGGATCTGCCAGTCTGACCCTTTTCAAGATCATTTGGGGTTTCACCCTTAATACAATCTTTCCCTTTCTAGTCTCCCAATCCTTGTCCTTCTTTGATCGTCTACTATCCGCTTTCATAAATCCGAAAGACTCAAAATTATCATTTAAGCCACTTTTTATCTCCTTCTCCAATAATGAGGCTCTTTCACTAAGATGGGCGTTTAGTAACGACAATGTTTTGAGTCACCTCAAGTCCTATTTTGCCAAGGTCTTGAAGGCCCTCCTCTTATGCATGTACGAAATACCACCCCCTCTCCTCTTGATCATAAATATCTTGAGGCTCGGGTTGTAACACCAGCTAATGATTCTCTTGTCAGCCTCCTTTTTGCTCAACCCTTCCATGTTTTGGAATAGGGGAGTTAGTTCTTCAGGCTCCTTTTCTTTGACAAAC
Organism: Flaveria trinervia; assembly: GCA_025506515.1. Taxonomy (NCBI): domain Eukaryota; kingdom Viridiplantae; phylum Streptophyta; class Magnoliopsida; order Asterales; family Asteraceae; genus Flaveria; species Flaveria trinervia. The sequence continues at coordinate 62,993,117 of CM046451.1, forward strand.
CATTCTTCTTTATTCATTTCAAACACATCTCCATCTAAGTCTCCCTTTTTGGCTACATATACTAAAGGCCTTTGTTCGACCTCATAAAATTCTGGTTCAGAATTATAGTCAACCAGCTATTTATCATATTCCTCTTCATCGATTAGCCCTTTGCCTTTTTCAGCTTCCCTTTCAACTGATTTCTCCCTCACTACCTCCTCACCAACCAAATCTCTGTCTATATCAAACCCCATATTGACAAATCCAGCTTCCATTATCTCCTACACATTCTCCATAGATTCATTCTCCTTCTTTACTTTAGAACCACCTACACCTTCAGTCGCTGCACCAGATGTGCTCTCTCCTGCCTTGAAGGATGTACTCACATTCAGAAATGGGTATTGGAAGTATTAGTTAAATCATCTAACTCAAATTGAGTTAGTTGATTGGGCAGGTGCGCAACAACTTTTACCTAATTTATCTGCTCAAACAGCTTCTTTATCAACAAGCTTTGATCCACCAACATCTTCTTCATACCTTCGATCACCTCATCCTTTTGACTCTCTCTATTCTATTGATTAGTAAGTTTTCTCTTCATCATGCTTAGCTCATTAGCAAGAGAGCTGTTCAGATTCCTAATCACATCTTTATCTAATCCACTTCTCTCTTCTCTCATTGAGGTCTCTATAAATGATTGGTGTCTCTGTTTAGATCTTCTTTAAGACTCACCCAAATCAGCTTTTTTCTTTGACCTTCTCTCTTTCTCAGCCGTTACCTGCTCAGCAATTTCATTCACCTCATCTTCAAAGTCATAATCCTTTTCCTTTGCATATCTTTTTCTTTTCTTAGCAGCATATGTCTGTTGTGTACGGGTCTCATCAGCTATCTTATTTTCCAACATGTCCACTCTCCTGATATAATTCCATCGTTCAAGTGGATACATGTTTTCCCGTAGATGGGTGATCTTTCCACTAAAACCATGATGGATGGCACATCAATGTGTGAAAATACGGGTGTTCATCGGCACCAACCTTTTAACCTCTTTGTGTTTTGGCAAATTAGGAATTAAAACATCAAAGATCATTTGTAGAAATCTAGGATAAAGCTACCACTTATCCTTCTTTAGTGCATCACATTTTCTGCCATACATGCAAATATCAACCTAGCAATGTTTGCCTCTCTTCTCTATAGCATAAGAGCATGGCTTTTGCCCAGTCTACATTCAGCCAATCTGATCAACCTTCACGGTGATCTAAACACATAATAAAGACGTGGGATATATATCTCCGACTTCTTGATCTATTTTCGTGTGCCAAAGGCCGGTTCCTCATATCCCATATGCCTAAATGCCGCAAACACCTTAACATGAGTCATAGAAACTTCCTCTCCTGAAGTTTTGTCTAGTTTTAGGATCCTCGAGACTGTCTCAGCTGTAATAATAACCGTATTCTCCAAAACTTTAGCAATAATCCTCTATGTGTTTCGTCTTGCTTCATACTCAGCTGATCTGTAGAAATCTATGATATGAAGATTATAGATGGTGGTAGACTGAGATATAGCATATGCAATAGGAGATCTTTGCAGCCAGCGAATGCAGTCTCTAAAGCAAGCTGCTTTAGGAAGTGTATCGTCTAAAATGGTTGTGATGTTTTTTCTCTCATCAAATCTTAGCTTTGCCATTGTATCTGAAAGACAAATGAAATGCATTTCAATAAAGTATTAAATGCTAAAATGAAATAAGAATAATAAAAGAATAAAGATTACACAAATATTAAATTAATATCGTTGGCTGAAACGATAGTTTCATAGAATGAGTTTTAGTTTCGGCAGGCGAAAGTATAGTTTTGCTAACAAAAGCACATTAGTTTCGGCAAGACAGTGAAGTAGATTCGACAAGCCTAAAATATTGTTTCGGCATAGCGAAACTGAAGTTTTGTCAGCGAAACTGTTAAGTTCACTCGAATAGCATAACCTCACAGTTTCGCTAAAAAATCATGAACTTTTGTTCAGTTTCACTGGACTATCGGTACTTTCACAGTAAGAACTGCGATGGTACCGAAGAGTTTTGATCGAATATACCCACAATGTTGTAATTTTAACAAGACTAAGTTATGTTCCTGAGTTCAAATCTCAATTGCAAGCAAGAAACAAAGGTCAATCGAAAACAAAATCATAGAACGTCAAATTCACATACGGAAGCCACAGAACAACCCTAAGAGGTCTAAACTTTCGATTGTGCGAAAATGAGAAAGTAATTTCGCAAAATGAGTTAAATAGCAGCTAGTTTCGTAGAGAGCGAAACTGGAGTTTTGCTAGGCCAAGCTACAGTTTCGCCTGGCGAAGCTACAATTTCGCCAGGCGAAAGTCAGGTCGAAATTGACTTCGCATAGAGTGAGAGTGCCAAACGAAACTGCAATTTCGCGCTGCGAAACTGTCTTCGAAAATATAATTCACTCAACATTAAAAGATTTTAACAAAAAGTTATAATAATTTATTATAGTTTATGGAGACTGAGAACTGAATCAATCATAAGATCACATCCTCAGAATATACTTTAGCACAAAGATGAAATTAATCATTGACAAGCAATAAGATCACACTGATAACTGAATCTAATCACAGTCATTGAATGATTTTTGAAATTCTCAAACTATTCAATAAAGATTGCGGATATGTTTGTCCACTTAAACCAATGCCCTATCCTTTTCAACAAGCTACAGATGATTCGTCAAGATTAGATTAAATACTTTAGAATGCTAGGACCTCACAGTCATTTGGCAAAACCCTCACCCAGCATCAGGATTTCTTGAATTTTGTTACCATCTTTATAGTGCAGGGCTTGTGCATTAGTGTGTAATTGATTATCAATAGAATATTGCATTCTGTGATGAATTCATCATTTTGATTATTTGACACAACTTAGACCAAAATTATGAGAGCTCCAGGTCTATACTCATGTATAACAAAGGAGATGACCATTTAATCATCCGCTGATGACAGCTCCAGGTCACTACTGTCGTACAACAAAGGAGATCATCACTCCAGGTCAGTACTACTGTACAGCAGAGGAGATTAGCACAATCATGAGACACATAAAACACCAAACAATGCACAGAGATATGACTTATGTGAATTGTATCATTGTGGGTGAAAGAATGATTCTCAATCCAATTTTTGTTGGGACTCAGTTTTCATGTATCCCAAAATAATTGCATAAATCCAGACATCCTTAAGCATATATTTTAACTTAAATCATTATGTTGCTGTCTACTTTATTCTTTGGACAGAGTCTATCAAGCATATCATTAAAGAATCTGTTTATTCTTCTATTATTTGGACATTAAAAAATTAGATGTGAATCAAATAACAACAACAGTTACTATCGTCTCTTATTATACACGCAAGTCATGCATAAACAAGCATATAAAGAAGATATACAATCATTTCCATTCATTTCGACTCAAGTTCCCAAATCTCTTTTCATTTTTTTTACATACTCTCCCCCTAAATTTCTACACCAAAGAAATTTATTATATATATATATATATATAACAAGAAAGCAATCAACAAATTTAATGAAAAAGATGTTTAAAATGATATTAGTGAAGGGTTTGAAAGAACACTAAAACATAGTATAACCTTTTAATCTTTTCAGAAAACGCAGCGGATGTATAGGATTATAACAAGTTTATAATCTGAAATTTTCGTGTTCTAAGTGTGGTTTTAAGATGGAAAACAAAACCCAAATCAATAGGGATCTTAAATATATGAATGGACAAGCTATGAACAAACATTAATGTACATAAAATCACAGCCATATGAGGCTGTGAATGGCTACCTTTCTCCAGCAGAAAAATCGACTTAGAGGAGTGTTTTGGATGCTTGAATCGACCAAGAACTCAATGTAGAGATCCTCAAGCTTCGTATACCCCAAGCACTATTACAAAACACCTTGTATGCTAGGATTGAACACCAAAATCAAGCTGCTAGAGCTCCTTCTTTCTGCCTGATTTCCGAAACTAGAGAGGGGAGAAAGAGAGAGAGAGCTTTTGCATGTATATCTTTTAAATGGCTGGTCCAAGAGCAAAATTATAAGACCCCTTAATGGTGTGTATCAATTCAACAAAGTGGTCCAATAGGAACACAATAAGGGGGCGGCCAAAAGGCTTTGAAAATGGGTTTTCCCCCCTTTAAAATTAGACACACTACATGTTACATGGTCTTATAACTTGGTACCTCTTAGTAAATGTATACAACTAACCAATTAATTGTATAACATATGTAGCCATTTTAATTTGTAATGTCATCTAACTAATATAAATAACATTACAAATAATATAATTGAACAAAATATCCTAATAAATTGTTCCATGTCATATGCAACTTGTTTAGAAAACCCATTTTCTAAATTGGTGTTAATTTTATTGCATGATCACATCATCAATTAAATATTATTTGGTGTTTGCTAAGCTTGCTATTGGGTATAACCCGACTTGGATCATGACGTACTAACCACATCAATATTCTAAGTGTCTTGGGCACACAATCCTACAATCTCCCACTTGCCCAAGATTCATAGAAGATTGATGCAAGCAGTAAATACCGCCTAACAACGGTTTACTACCCTTAATACGCATGACTTATAGCCATTCAATAACATCATCCCTTTCAAGTGCCCTACTTGAAAAGATTTAGGTGAATTAATCATTATCCTTTTGTTACAGATGTCATGTTAAATCCAAGGACACAGAATGATCATTCCTTGTTGATTTAACTTAATCAGGCCTTAGACATCTAACTCTCAACGAATAAGAGGAACAAATTCCATCTTGACTACATACGTTTCTCACAAACACCTCTGTTTATACCTGAACATATCCTTATGTACTGTCCACTATTTCAGGACAGTGAAGAATAGGCTCAAGGTGTAATACTTGGTGAATATCAAAACCCAATATATATCTCAGGTCGGAGGATACCAAATGATATTCGCCTTTACTCAAAATTACTTATGATCAATCAATAAGATTCCATGTAGTAAAATTTGAGATGCGGGTTAGTCCAATATTTGTATCCCACAAATATCTATGAACCTTGGTAGCAACCCATTGCTCTATATTCATCCTTATGAATATCAACCAATCCAAGTTCATAATAGTCTTACCTTCAAACTTGTTCCCACAAGTGTGAACGACTACGGATATTTAGAGTAAACATTTTACTCATGGATTAAACATGCTAAATTGGAATATTATTTGAAGCATTATAACCAAATAATTTTATTCAAATAATAGAAAGTTCCACATATCCAAATACAAAATTATAGATCAAATCCAATCACTAGTATATCGAAGTCCAATGGCACAAGTATGACATTCATGCTTTGCCTTTTCAAGGAGCTTCGTGAGAGGATCCGCAACGTTTTGATCCGTGTGAACTTTGCGAATACATATCTTTCCTTTTTCAACTTCATCTCGTATGTAGTTAAATCTCCGCTCAATATGCCTAGTCTTTTGATGAGCACGGGGTTCCTTGATTTGTGCAATCGCACCCTCGTTATCACAAAAGATCTCTAGGGGGTCCTGAATGGAGGGGACACCCCTAGATCGGCAATGAATTTCTTTAACCATGCAGCTTCTTGAGCTGCCAATGAGGCGGCGACATATTCTGATTCTGTAGTTGATAGAGCCACCACATCCTGCTTGGAGCTCTTCCAAGAGACAGCTCCTCCATTCAGAATGAAAATGTATCCCGATTGTGATCGTGAATCGTCACGATCGGTTTGGAAACTTGCATCCGTGTAACCTTTTACAACGAGTTCCTCGTCACCAGATCCATAGATCAGGAACATATCTTTTGTCCTCCTTAGGTACTTAAGTATGTTCTTAACAGCCATCCAATGACTGTTTCCAGGATTCTGCTGGTAACGGCTTGTCATGCTTAAGGCGCATGACACGTCGGTCGAGTGCATATCATTGCATACATGATGGATCCTATAGCAGATGCATATGGGATTGCCTTCATTTTGTCTTGCTCATCCTTTGAGCTTGGACATTGAGTCGTACTCAACATCGTTCCTCTTTGAATAGGTACGGTACCTTCTTAGAGTTTTCCATCTTGAACCTTTTCAAGATTTTATCAATATATGCACTTTGATTCAAACCAATCAACCGCCTTGATCTATCCCTATAGATCTTTATTCCCAGAATATAGGCGGCTTCACCAAGATCCTTAATGGAAAAACAACTTCCAAGCCAGGTTTTTACACCTTCCAAGGTTGGAATGTCATTTCCAAATAGCAGTATGTCATCAACATACAATACTAGGAAAGTTATTGTGCTCCCACTAGCCTTCTTATACACACATGCCTCATCAGCGTTTTTGATGAAACCAAATTTCTTTACTTCCTCATCAAAACGGTGATTCCAGCTTCTCGATGCTGTTTTAATCCATAGATTGATTTCTTTAACTTGCATACTTTATTAGGATGTATTGGATCGACAAAACCTTCAGGCTGAACCATATAGACATCTTCCTCAAGATATCCATTTAGGAAAGCGGTTTTGACATCCATTTGCCAAATCTCATAATCATAATGAGCAGCTATGGCAAACAATATCCTTATAGACTTTAGCATCGCAACAGGTGAGAAGGTTTCATCATAATCAACCCCTTGAGTTTGAGTGAAACATTTTGCTACAAGTCTAGCTTTATAAGTATCCAAGTTTCCATGCATATCGGTTTTCTTCTTGAAAACCCACTTACTTCCAACTATCTTGGAGTTAAGAGGTGGTACAACCAAGTCCCATACTTGATTGTCATACATGGATTGCATCTCAACGTTCATGGCTTCAAGCCATTTGTCACAATCTGTGTTGGACATTGCATCATGGTATGTGGTTGGTTCATCAGAATCTATCACATAGCATCCATCCATGAAAAATCCATATCTTTCAGGTGGATTACTAGTTCTACCACTTCTGCGAACGTGTTGTGTGTATTGATCAACCACTTGATCATCCTCAACATCCTTATGTTGAGTGCTAGTTTCAACCAAACGTGCATCGGGCTGTGGTTCTTGATCTTCCTCAAGATCCACTGTTCTACTGCTAGCTCCTTCCATAAGGAACTTTGCTTCTAAGAACTCCCTTTCTGGCAACAAACACCTTTTGTTCCATTGGATCATAGAAATAATATCCCATAGAATCTCTAGGATATCCAATAAAGATACACTTGGTGGATCGGACATCCAATTTGTTAGGGTGGGAGTCTTAACATAAGCCTCACATCCCCAAACCCTTAAGTACGATAGGGATGGAACTCTTCCATGCCATATCTCAAAAGGTGTCCTTTCTACCTTTTTGGTTGGGGCCATATTAGAATACGGGTCGCGGAGAGCAGAGCGAAACCCCAAAATGATAGAGGTAATGTGCTTCTAGCCATCATAGATCGGACCATATCCAATAAGGTTCGATTCCTCCTCTCAGACACACCATTATGTTGTGGTGTTCCAGGTGGAGTGAGTTGTGAGACAATCCCGCAACTCCTAAGATGATTTTGAAAGGTATCACTTAGGTATTCACCTCCTCTATCGGTACGAAGAATTTTAATTGACTTGTTGAGTTGATTTTCTACTTCATTTCTGAAGATTTTGAACATTTCAAAAGCTTCGTCTTTGTGCCTTAACAAGTACACATACCCATAGCGACTATAATCGTCGGTAAAGGTAATGAAGTATCTTTCACCATTCTAGTCATTGGCTTAAAAGGACCACATACATCCGAATGTATGATTCCTAATAAATCTTTTGCCTTTCGGTAGTTCCATTAAAGGGTGCCTTAGTCATCTTACCTTGTAAACAAGACTCACAAACATCAAATGAATCACATTCATTTGTTTTTAAAAGACCATTCTTTTGAAGTGTTTGTAAACGTTTCTTGTTTATATGACCAAGACGACAATGCCAAAGATAGGTATCACTTAAGTCCAACTTGAGTTTCTTGGTGTTAGTTTGGTACAATGAACTATTTAAAGTATTTTCATGAACCAATTCATAAATACCATTAATTGGAATAGCTTTAAAATAGAACATACCATTTAAAGAAACATGAATATCATTTTCAATAAAAGATAATACATAATCATAATGTCTTAATTGGGATACAGAAATAATGTTCCTAGTCAAACTAGGAGCATACAAAACATTCTTCAAAATAACTTCCAAACCACTTGGAAGTCTCAGGATGTAGTCTCCACGAGCTTCAACTAAGACTTTAGTTCCATTTCCCATGAAGAGGCTAACATCCCTTGTTTGAAGTCCCTACTTCTTGTGAACCCCTGCAACAAATTGCAAATGTGAGTTCCACATCCGGTATCCAATACCCATGTGTTAGAAGATGTAACATTAAGATCAATATGAATCATGTATATTGTACCTGAGGTCTGCCCGGCATCCCTCTTGGCTTTCAACTCTTGGAGATGGACAGGACAATTCCTTGCCCAATGTCCAATCTCCCCACACTTGAAGCATGGGTCATTTGTAGCAACTTTTGCTTCTTCTCTTGTGGTTTGGGTGGCACCCTTGCCACCCCTTTCCCTTTTCCCCAAGCGGGTCCCTTACCCTTGGCAACCTTTGCCTTGGGTGCGGGACGAGGCCTTTTGTGTTCCCACCTTCATTAATGGTGAGAACGGGTAAAACCCTTTTACCCATGGCCGCCTCGGCCGTTTTGAGCATTGAGTGAAGCTCACCAATGCTTTTATCCAAGCATTCATGTTGTAGTTCAACACGAATGTCTCGAACCTTTGGTAAGGCCATTGAGGATCAAATCCGTGGCCAATTCCTTCGAGACGGACAATTAAGCCTCTCGAGGCGGTCAATGTGACTTTTCATCTTAAGTACATAAGATGAAACAGATTGATTGTCGTCCATACGACATGCATGGAGCGCTCGAACCGTTTCGAACCGCTCAACCTTGCTTGCTGTTGGAACGTTTCCTTCAGCTGGGTTATCATGTCGTAAGCTCCGTGATGTTCATACTCCTTTTGGAGATCCGGAGTCATGCTCGCTAGCATGAGACAAGACACTTGGACGGAGTCCTCAGTGTATTTCAGCCAATCGTTAAAGGCCTCCTCATCATCCTCGTTAGGTTGATCGGGGACTGGGTCGTCAAAAACATACGATCGTCTCTCTTGCTTGAGAACAATTCTCAAGTTTCGATACCAATCGATGAAGTTGTTATGGTTTAGACGTTCCTTTTGGAGGATCGCTCGTAGGGATTGGTGGACGCGGATGAGTTATCGGAATTATCATTATTAGAGGCCATCTACAAAATTTAACAAAGTTTTATTTAGTATTTTCGATATTGTAATTTTAATAACAAATGTCTTACGAGACTTTTCATATTAAAATCTAGAACCCAATATTACATTTAAATTGTGGTTAGGTGACCTTTATCCCACGTTTTTAATAAGGTGGTCAACGTTTGACGATTGCAACCATTTGCAACTTCTAGAGGTATGGGATCGACTCTTGAACATCATATGTAAAGTCGGCATGAAAATCCCATCAACACCATTTGGAAACCACATTGTAGGTGATCCATTTAACATGGTTTGCAAATCAAGACATCCTACTTACACCCACGTGTGAGTTTGCCAAAACAAATGGTTAGGTGACCTTTATCCCATAAGTAAGGCATTCTCACCTCAAATCACAAGTTCCCTCAAAATGGTTGGGTGATCTTTATCCCACTAAGAGTTCCCAAGTGACTCAAGTGTTGTGTAAAAGGACGGTGTTGATCTCGTTTAAAATTTTTTAGAGATTTCTTAATTCTAGTTTAGAAAACTCTATGTACTTGTATTTGTATGCTTTCAAATACAAGATACCTATGGTCCTTTGATTAAAACCAATTTTAATCTTTAAATCATTAAACCATTTTAATAACTTTTATTAACTTTAAAGAACCAACATTTTCAGCTTGTTAAGATTGTTAGTTAGTTTGCTTAGAATATCCAAATATCAACCAAACAATCAAGACAACAAACAATCAACCAAGCATAAACATTAACAATCATATGTGCATAACCATAGCCCTTATGTTGACAACACTTGTTTGCCATCACAAGTGTTGTCTATGGTCTTTCTAAGGGTCAAACATATCATAAAGGTTCCATGAACCTCCAACTAGAAACCACATCCAAATGCTCCATGTTTCTTGTGTCTTTGTGTCCATCTTTGGGTCTTGATCTTGTACATCTTCCTTTTACAAAATTGTATCCTAATAATTTTCTGGTAAAGGAAATGAACCTAATCTATTATTACATAACCAAATGAATGAATAATTACAACCCAAATGAATAAACACAAATATTACAACCAAATTGAATGAATAAAACAACCACTTGAAACATCCAAACAACACAAGGCCACAAGCTAGGTTATGCACTTTAACAACCAATGATCATATCATCTATTCAAATAATGAAAACCCCATTTAAAACCCAAATTTCAGCCAACAAACTGAAATTTTGGGTTTTAATCATTATCCAAACAACCAACATTTCAACATACATATCTTTTAAGGTTTAATCACAAGCATGTGTAATGTAACCTTGAAAGTTGGGGATTTCAACAAGATATAATGTACCAGCCCAAAAACAGCCTATAACATATCTAATATCATCTTTTAAACCAATTTCAAAAGATGAATCAAGCAAGCCATCCATATAACGGCTCTTGATGCCATTGAAGGGTTTGAAAGAACACTAAAACATAGTATAACCTTTAATCTTTTCAGAAAACGCAGCGGATGTATAGGATTATAACAAGTTTATAATCTGAAATTTTCGTGTTCTAAGTGTGGTTTTAAGATGGAAAACAAAACCCAAATCAATAGGGATCTTAAATATATGAATGGACAAGCTATGAACAAACATTAATGTACATAAAATCACAGCCATATGAGGCTGTGAATGGCTACCTTTCTCCAGCAGAAAAATCGACTTAGAGGAGTGTTTTGGATGCTTGAATCCACCAAGAACTCAATGTAGAGATCCTCAAGCTTCGTATACCCCAAGCACTATTACAAAACACCTGTATGCTAGGATTGAACACCAAAATCAAGCTGCTAGAGCTCCTTCTTTCTGCCTGATTTCCGAACTAGAGAGGAGAAAGAGAGAGAGAGCTTTTGCATGTATATCTTTTAAATGGCTGGTCCAAGAGCAAAATTATAAGACCCCTTAATGGTGTGTAATTCAACAAAGTGGTCCAATAGGAACACAATAAGGGGGCGGCCAAAAGGCTTTGAAAATGGGTTTTCCCCCTTTAAAATAGACACATTACCATGTTACATGGTCTTATAACTTGGTACCTCTTAGTAAATGTATACAACTAACCAATTAATTGTATAACATATGTAGCCATTTTAATTTGTAATGTCATCTAACTAATATAAATAACATTACAAATAATATAATTGAACAAAATATCCTAATAAATTGTTCCATGTCATATGCAACTTGTTTAGAAAACCCAATTTCTAAATTGGTGTTAATATTTTATTGCATGATCACATCATCAATTAAATATTATTTGGTGTTTGCTAAGCTTGCTATTGGGTATAACCCGACTTGGATCATGACGTACTAACCACATCAATATTCTAAGTGTCTTGGGCACACAGAATCCTACAATTAGACCTAGCATAGAGATCAATTCATAAAAAAAGAGGTTTATTAAAGTTTTGTGAAAAGATCCGCTTTTGATTTTTCATCTCAATGGGAATAATATCAATAAAACCCTTTTCCTGAGCAACACAAATTGCATGAATCCGTGTCTTAATGTGCTTGGTTCGAAAATGATGAATAGGATTTTTAGCAATCCCAATTGGTGCTTCGTTGTCACAAAACAACGGTGTATGTAGAAGTTGATCCCATAGTCAATCATCTGGCGTTGTATCTAGAGAACTTGTAACAACAACTAGAGGTAGCAATGTATTCTGCTTCTTCTGTTGAGAGAGAAACTGTGGCCTGTTTCTTGCTTTAATTGCCCAGGTATTGACATCCTCCAATGACCGATCTTCTATTTAACCTGCAACCATTAGAATCACTATCAGAATAAGCATGTAAATCAAAATTACCACCATAGGGATACCAAAGACCTAAATGAGAAAGCTTTAAGGTACCGAAAAATTCTTTTTACAGTCTTTTCATGAGACTCTTTCGGGGCAGATTGGTATCGAGCACGATATCCTACAGCAAAAGTGATGTCAAGAGGACTTGCTGTAAGATACATAAGAGAACCGATCATAGATCAGTAGAGATGAGGATCAACAGGTTCCGTTTTTGTCAGGAGTGAGGCATGTTTGAGCAGTAAAAGGAGTCATTTCAGGAGAAGCATCATCCATCTTCAATTTCTTCAAAATCTCTTCAACATACTTCTGCTGATGAATGAGAATACCCTTTGGCTTTTGTTCCACCTGTAACCCAAGGAAAAAGCACATCTCCCCCATAATGCTCATTTCAAAGCGATTACGCATCATCTCCTCAAACTCCCAACACAATTTTCAGTTGGTGGAGCCGAAAATAAAATCATCAACATAAACTTGGACAATCAAAATTTCACCATTCACTTCCCTCTTGAATAGAGTCATATCAATGGTGCCATGAGAGAATCCATTGCTTAAGAGATATTGTGTTAGGGTCACATACAAGATTGGAGGTGTGTGATGAAGACCATAAAGTGACTTGTCAAGCTTATAAACATTGTCAAGGAAATCAGGATCCTCAAAACCAGGTGGTTGACACACATATATCTCCTCATCAATGTTTCCATAAAGGAAGGCACATTTTACATCCAGCTGACAAACCTTGAACTGTTTATGAGCAGCATGAGCTAGAAAAATTGTTATTGCTTCAAGACAGGTGAAATAAGCAAAAACTTTGGTATAGTCAATCCCTTCTTCTTGAGCGAATCCTTCCACCGTCAATCTTCATTTGTTTGCCACCGCAACGCCACGATCATCAGGTTTGTACTCAAAAACCCATTTTGTGCCAATTGGGCATTTGTTTGGTGGAAGATCAACTAGAGTCCACACTTTGAGTTTTCTAAATCCGTGGAGCTCTAATTGCATCGATTCGACCTAGCAAGGGTCCTCCAAAGCTGCATGAACATTTTTCAGAACAATTTGAGAAATAAAAAAAGAGAAAAGACAAATGTTAGACAAACCAAATTGACTCCGCGTCCGTACTCCATTGGTGATAGATCCAATGATGTTATCATGAGGATGATGTTTCAATGTTTTGAAATCAATGGGTATAGGCAAGATGATTGGAGAAGGTTGACTAATAGATTGTGAATGCGTAAATGAGGGTGAGAGAGATGGCACAGGCTGTGATGAGGAAGATGTTGGTGATAAAGGAAGGGAAGTAGAAACAAGTGAAGGTGGAAGATCAAATGAAGATGATGATGATGCAATATCAATAGAAGTTGCATCATTTGCTGAGGAGGTGGAATGGGCTTGAGGAATGAAAAGCACTGGAGTTGAAGAAATGATATGTGTTTGAACATTGGAGATGGACGCATCATCATCGAAGACAGGAAGATTAATGGAGTTAAACACCGTATCAGAGTCAAAGAACCATGGTGGTTTAGATCGAACATTAGATGAATTAGATTCCTACCAATGAACATAAAACAACTCTTGAACAATACGTGTTTTCTTGTTATATACCCGATAAGCCTTTTGAGAAGAAGAATACCCAATGAAGTAACATTCATCAGACATGGCACTGAATTTTGTCTTCTGTGATTGATTATTCAATAGAGTGCAACAACAACCAAGTGGTCTGAATAAATCAATTAAAGGCTTTCGTTTATGAAAAAGTTCATAAGGAGTCCTCATTTTGTCCTTGACTATCAACACCCTGTTTAGAAAATATGAAACACACTTTACTGCCTCCGCCCAAAAAATAATGGGTAAGGAGGATTCAATCAGCATCGTACGAGCGGCTTCAACAAGGGTGCGATTCTTTCGTTCAGCTACTCCGTTCTATTGAGGCGTCCTTGCAGCACTAAATTGTCTTATGATTCCCTTTGCAGCATAGAACAAATCAAGGATCTAATTTTGAATTCCGTACCATTATCACTTCGGATGGCCAAGACCTTTCTCTTGCGTATCGACTCGATTGAATGTATTAACTTCTGCAACCCCTCAACAACCTCCTCCTTGTGAACTACAAATCTCACCCAAAAATATCTTGAGAAATCATTTGTTACAACAAGTCAAAAAGATTTTTTAGCAATTAATTTAACACTCATTAGGCAAACAAATCAGTATGTAACAACTAGAGAGGACAAGTTATGCTATTTTCAAGTTTTGCCTTGTGAGGTTTCTTATGTTGATTTGTTGGCACACACCATACATTTTTCATTCACAGAAAAATCTTTCAAAGGAAGTCCTCTAACGAGATTGTTTTTGACTAATTGTTTATAATTTTTAAGTTAACATGGCCCAATCTGCGATGCCTTAAGAGGGACTTAGAAGTGGAAGCGTTGGAAAGAAGGCATGTAGCAGTAGACTTTTAGTCCTTGAACCCATATCAAGGAGATATGTATCATTCTTTCATGGAGCACGTATAAGTACCATTTCTTCTAGAATATCAATCTAAGATTTCAAAAGAGACATTCATCGGATTTAAACATGACTGGAATATATTAATGATAGATTTGAGAAACACTTAACATATTAAATCCGAGTTCAGGTACATGATTGACTTTCTCTAATGTCAGAGAGCTATTGGAAACTTCTCCTTGACCAATAATCTTTTATCCTTTTTTGTCATCAGCAAAAGCCACATAATCTCCATTGATAATCCGATAATTGGTCAAAAAGTCTTTAAGCCATTTTATATGCCTAGAGTATCCACTATCCACATGTCATACATTATTTACAACCTTAGTGGATGACTCCTACAACCATAGAATGAATCAAGTTAACCGGGTGAGATAGGAACCAAGTGTGAATAACTTTGGTTTTAGGAGAGATAGATTTCCTACTGAAGAAATTACTAACTAATTTTGTTAATTTAGTTCCAAAAGAATTCCTATTAACATAACCATGATGAAGTGCGGGACAATTCTTAACTATATGATCATCCTGACCACACCTGAAACAGTGTGGTTTTAATCTCGGTCTGTTATGTAATGAGATAGGAATATGATCAATGTGTATTTCCTCATCACGTTCAGACAATTTTGAATCTACGTCACTATATGTCTCATACATGCCACGAGGTCTGTATTTATTTGGACAAAAATGTTTATTTACAGAAGTAGATGAATTGTCATCTGAAGTACGAGTAATACTAGTATAACTTGTGCTAACTTCAGATGAAGTTGATACCTTTCATTTGATAATGAAATATTTGTTGGGGTAAAAGATGGAATAGGATGAGAAAAGAATTTTTCCAAACAATTAGTTTTATGTTTCTCGTTATTCTTTGTAGTGACATCAGTTGCACTATTAACATAATCAGAACTAGTAATATCGTCATAGTGTACAAAATTTGAAGATAATATAGAAACATCATGAGAACATTATGAGACAATTTCTATTACAGGTTCATTAGAAACAAAAAAGAATTTAAACTAGATTTATGACCTACAACAGAATGCTGAAAATTAGGTGTACTAAGACTAGTGCATCCAAGCCCACTAGTTGGTCCATAGGCGTAGTCCTCTCGAACATGGTTAGGATTTGCACCTTTTAAAACTGCAGACATACTGTTAGCATCTGTTTTGATCAATTCATTAGAAAGATGAGGAACACGCATAGGAGAATAACAGTATGTACTATGGAGAGGATAAACCTTACTATTTTCATATCCCAAACCCATTTTAATGCTAGCCCCCCGTTAAGATTTACATAAATCATCATGTTTCATTCTTGATATAGTCCATTTATCTAACTTTGACAAAAGTTTGCTTGTTTCAAATTTAGCAAGAGCAACTCTTTCAGTCAAAGTATTAATCTAAATATATCTTTCCAAAACAATTCGTTTTAAGTGGTCATTCTCTTTCAAAGCCACATTTAGTTTAACAACATATTTTGATTCATTGATTTTAAGTTCCTCATTAATTCTTTTTAAAACTTTCTCATTATCAATTAATAAACAATTAGATTTATAATCCCTAAATAATCTGATTTTACATGCAGAAGAACACATGTTCTAAATTACCTCATAGTGAAAGTAGCATTGGCACTTTCACATTGGCACACTAGAGTACTTGATTTGCTTTCCTCAATAGTGAAAGTAGTATCATCCTTTTCTTTTCCTTTCTCAATGGATGGACTTCCTTCCTTCTTCAGTTTTTCAGATTTACCTTCTTTCATCCTTTCATCCTCCTTCCCTTTCTCTTTCACAAACAACTCAACCTCATCATTAATTTCCATGAATGGATCAAATTCATCCTCACATTCTACCTTCCCCTTTCATTGAACAATTTCAGCCACAAGTGCATGATTAATCTTAGCTCTCGTCTCTTTAACCTCAGCACTCTAATCAAAATTAGAAATCAAA
Source organism: Flaveria trinervia (assembly GCA_025506515.1). NCBI lineage: Eukaryota > Viridiplantae > Streptophyta > Magnoliopsida > Asterales > Asteraceae > Flaveria > Flaveria trinervia. The sequence goes on from CM046451.1 coordinate 63,009,674, forward strand.
GCAGCCTCCTTTTTGTGATTCGTATCCTCCTTTTCTCTCTTCGTAGTTAATCGTGGAACTCCTGTATAGCTGGAATCAGTGAAAATTGTTGATGGACATTCACATTTAAAATGTCCGAGTTGTTTACAATTGAAACATCTCTGCTTGGACTTATAATTTCCCAGTTTTGAGTTAGAGCTTTGACCTCCGATGTTCTTTCTTCCAGTGCACTCCATAAATCTCCAAGCTCTAAGAGTCAACATTGTCATTTGCCACTGGATGTCAGTCTCTTCAAGATCATTAGGTTCCACCTGATACATATCCTCCATTGTAATTCCTTTGCCTTTTAACTCTCTTGCCACAAAGGCTTCATAGCTCTAAATAAACATACCAAAAAGAGACATTGTCTCTGTTGAAACCGAAGTTTCAACATTTGCCTTTGGATTAGCCTGATCTCTCCCAACACTACCACTACCTCCAGAAAAAATATATGTATTCAGTGTTCCTTGAGTCGATGTCTGCATATGAGAGCTTGCAACGGGAGACAGTAATGCAACATTTTGAGTAAAACCAGACATAGGCATCATGGTCTAACTAAAATCCCTTCTCTTCATGGCTAACTCAAAGGACTTAAGCTTATTGATAGTGTTCATGAGCTTGTAATTAGCAAAACCTCTTTCCTGCTTTAGCATTCTCACTTGAAGACTCCACTGAGGTGGGAGAGAATCTAGCAATCGATTTACTTGTTCACTTTTGGAAAAGTTTTTCGTTGTATTTCTTTTGTGAGCTTGAAACTATCAGAAAGCATTTGTGAGATTTGTGAGACTCTCGTTCTTGTATCCCACAAAGGAGTTGAATTCCTTCTCTACTTAAATGCTCTAATCCTTCACCAGCTCATAATTACCATCATAGAACGCACATAGAGCATCGAAGATGGACTTAGCACTTTTATGCTCCCCATATCGGTTGTAGATGTCTAGAGCAAGGCAGAGAGTTAATGCTCCAAAAGCATTCTGGTCACGATCGATTAGCTTTATATCCTTCGCAGTGAAAGTAGACGAGTCCTTGTTTTGAGATACAACATCACCAAATGTGACAGTGGTATGTGAGGACCAGAAATAATAGATTTCCATTAATTATGGTCAATGTAGAAGAAAAAGGCTTTGAGACATCTCTTCCAATCCTTGAAATTATCCCCGTTAATGAGTCTCGGAGGTCTGGTGGGAGCTACACATTCAAGATTAACTAGGGTGAGTGAGGTTAACTTTGACATGGTAGTTTTGCTAGAAATGAAGTAATTTCGGCAAACAAAGAGCAAAATTCACTGGAAATGTAGTAGTTTCACTAAAGAAAGGTAAGTTCGCAGACAATTTCGCTGAGAAAACTAGTTTTGCTGAGTTTTCATAGTTTCGCAGACAATTTCGGCAATAGTTTCGCTAGCCAAATGTCTAAAACAACTTAGTTTCGCTGATAAATTCACACAAAACAAGTTTGAAATTTTGTTCAATAATACTTTGGGCAACAATTTCGTTTGTTAATCACTCACAAGCACTATTGAACTTTTGTTCAAAGAAATTAGTTTTGTTGGATAGCAATAACAACCTCAATGAAGATAACACTAATAGTTTCGCTGAAAGAACTTGTAGTTTCACAAGATGAACATGTAGTTTCGCTGAATGAAGCTGAAAAGCTTATTCAAAACGAAATCGATCTGAAATCATCAATCACTCAATATATTTGAGATCTGATGATTAACATAACTTCCCTGTCCAATAACCAACAAAAGTCAATAAAATTCCATGTCAAATACACACGAATTGAATATGAAAATGATGAAAACTTAATATTGAACAAAACCAACCAACAACTCAAGAAATCATGAGCACTAAGGCTCTGATACCATATTGTTGACCCATTTGATCGATTTGCAGCACAAATGAATTGTTGAATCGTTCAATATCAAATACAAACAATAGACAAGAAGAATAATGAAGATTGAGAACAATAACAATTCAATCAAAGTAAGACAATAATGATCAATATATTGAATAACAACAAAGCACAATGATATTTTTGTGAAATTACTAATTAGGGTTTTGCAAGCTTAATCCTCAATGAAAAAGATCAAATGTATATATAGAAGTCTTAGTTTCGCAGATAGTTTCGCTTCCAGCGAAACTATTCTGCCAAAATTGTAGTTTCGCCTAGCAGAAACAGTAGTTTCGTCGAGAGAACTAAACAACTGACTATGAGCGAAACTATAGTTTTGCTCAGGGTTTTGCTGGACTGCAAACAAAATAGTTTTAACTACATTCAAAAGTAAGCTAACAAAAGACCTATTACAAGAAATTATAAAATTCTTATCTAAGGTGAGTCCAACCTATGCAAGATCTTCATTGACATAGAGGTAAGAACAAGAGGACAAACCTATGATGCAAATATGTGTCTTCATTCTTGTTTCTTGTCCCGGATAGAGCCAAAGAAAGTTGATGAGGCTTTAAGGGATGAAAGTTCGGTTGAAGCTATGTAAGAGGAGTTGCTTCAATTCAAAAGATAGAAGGTCTGGAACCTTTGTCCTCTTCCTTAATGGAAGACTACCATACAAATGAAATGGGTGTTTTGAAACAAGAATGATGATAGAGGACTTGTCATAAAAAAACAAGGCAAGACTAGTTGTCCAAGGGTATACACAAGAAGAAGGAATTTGTAGGACCGATGAAGGGTACTAGCTTACAAAACAACAACACAAAGAGGAAAGTGTGCAACAACACTTAACAAATCCAATGGGGAACTAGAAACCAGTTTTAGTGATAATTAAGAAACACAAGTATTGAAGAGACAGAGCAAGAACACCACAAGTAGTTGGTTTACAAGGATGATGTATATTGCTCTCTAGTTCCTTTCAAGTGTTTACAAAGCAATGGCTTAAGATACAAAGGACTAGAGATACTTATAATACAACATACAGCCAGCCATACCTTAAAGGTTAGCTGGATACATGATCTAGACAACAACAAAATCAATGTAGAGTCAAAAGGAAAATTGCCTTTTCACTGGTGACTATGACATGCCATAGCTCACATCCTAATATATTAGAAAAAGGATAAAGTACATAAAGTAGAATGTTACAGTCTCAAGACCTCAATGTATAGTTACGAAAAACATGGACTTTTCACCAACTTATGTAATGTTGGTGTTTTATCAGAGTTGCAGCAAAAAGGGGTCCAAGTTTATGGAAAATGTACATCAAATAAAGCATGTGTTAAAAAGTCTTTGGAAGAAATCTATCTTCAAGTGTTGGCTTTAGAAGACTTTGTCTTTGAAGCTTCTGAAGACTTCATGTTTGGCCTAAGAAAATATTGGTCTTGGCTTCAAAAGATTTCACATTTAGAATATTTTTCTAAGGTAGAGTGTGAAACTTCCAAAGCAATCCAGTTTAGTACATTTGTTCATGCATGAGGGAGAGACTTTGGGTGTTTGGGTTGCATCAGTCTTATATCAAACCTTACAAACTCCCCCTAGGCTGATGCTACCAAAAATCTTGAAGACTTCAAATATCAATAGTCCTTATCATGATGATGAACATTCCTTTCTTCATAAGATGATCATGAACACTCAGACTCTCATAGTGTCTTCTCATGTCAAAGAGATCATGCAGAGGTAGATTAAACATGTCCTACCATGTGTTGACATTTTCAACACCATGATCTCTGATGACATGCCATCTTTCTGGATTTGTAGTGTATATCCAGGATAAGATGGGTCTTCCTGTGCCTAGAGGAGCTACTTGAAGCACAGTTGGTGGAGCATCCACTTGCTGCACATCCTCAAGATGTTCTGACTCATCCTAAGGTTTGGAGATGGATGCTTCTCTTTTCTAATTCTTGGCTTTGATCTAGAAGCCATCCTTTTTCTCCTCTTTGAACCTTTTAACATAGAAGACTGGCCAGTAGCACCTGATTGATCTTCTTTGTCTTTATTGGTTAGGTCTTCCTCTCTCACAGGTTCAGATTGAGAGGGGATAGAACCCTGCGATGGATCAGAAATGATAGGTTGTTGAGGCTCAGCAGGAGACTTGGGTTGTGTTGTCTGAAATGGTTCAAACTTAATCTCCACTTGCTAAGAAACCTAACTTGGTGGGGAGTGTATGTCAATAAGTTCTCCTTTTGAATCTTCTGCTCGATCACCCTAATATGCTCATCCATAGTGGATGGACACATAGGACTAAGTCTCCATTCGGAGAATCCATACATCTTAAAGAAGATCATCATCCTCTACCTATCAGTACACTTCTTCATGCTTTTTAGGATGATGGCTCTTGACTTTGCAGCCTCTTCCCTTAACTTTCTCTTAGTGATCTTTCTTCTTTGACTAACTCAAGTTCAATCTGTTTGAGGTACTCAAACTCAATGTAATCAAAGTGTAAGGGAAGAAGTACATCAGCTGATAAATGCCCATGGCACTCAGGTAGTTGATCATGTTGATCCTATTAGTTTCTTTGTCTACCTGAGGTCTTGTGGAGCCACAACCTTGTGTACAGGACTTTCTCGAACTGGGGAGAGAGTAGGCACATGCTTGTAGAGTCTTTTCTATTTTCTTTCTTCTTTGATTTGAAGAAGTAGTTTTGCATCCTCTGCCTCCTTTCTTTCCTTTGTTGGACCAAAAGAACCAATGAGCCTGATCAGAAAAACCTCTAAGTCCCATAGACATCACAACAACTGCTGAAGACTTGATCAGCTGTTTGACAAAGTCTGAAGACTTCAACAGCTGAAGACTAAAGTACTTAATACTTCAAAGTCTGAAGATCAACAGCTGAAGACTAAAGTACTGAAGACTTCAAAGTCTGAAGATCAACAGCTGAAGACTAAAGTACTGAAGACTTCAACAGCTGAAGACCAAAGTCTGAAGATCAACAGCTGAAGTCTAAAGTACTGAAGATCAACAGCTGAAGTACAAAGACTGAACACATCAGCTGATGACAACAGCTGAAGTTCAAGTACAAGTACTGAAGCCTTTAGAGTTTGTTACAACAGCTGAAGAAGCATTCTTCAGTTGTTGTGATGGTTTCCTTTCAGTAGTTTTCTTTTTTGTTTCAGTATTTGTAAAACGACTGAAGAGCATGCCCTTCAGTCGTTGTATTTTCAGTAGTTTCTTTTCAGTAGTTGTAGTAACAGTTAACACTTAGTATTTTTGTAAGAAGATGTCAGCTGTTTTGACATCTTCAGTAGTTGTGTTAACTTTCAGTAGTCTGAATAATTCTGTTAGATGTCACTATCAAATGACATCAGCAGATGTCACATCTCTTATATAAGGAATGTTCCACCACAACATTCTTATATAAGGAATGATTGACCTGATTGTAAGTGTGACATTTTGCCACCACGAAAGCGTGTATTGAATGAAATCTTTGATTTGCAGAATTCTTTCTATAATCGTTTGTTCTTACTTTGAATATCAACTGTATTCTTGTGAATTGTCTAATTCATTGTTTGATTTCCGCTGCAATACTCTCTAATCAATCAAACGTAACATCACTGATCCTAACATCCATTGACAATTCCATGTCAGCCAGTTTATTTAATTCATCTAAGGGGAGGGAGATGATATTATCAATGTCATTGTTCCTAGTCTGCAAGTAGTTTATCCTGACTGCCCTCAACTTATCATTTGAGTGTTTGGCCTAGAGGCAACCTTGATAGCAGCTTCCACGAATCTTGCATACCCAGTAGAGGAACTTTCTCCCCTTAGCTTCCTTTTCCTCGCTCTTCCTCCTCAATCTCCTTAGAAGTCATTAACTTGAATTTCTGCTACCTTCATTTTATTGCTTTCTGTTTTCTCTTGGTTCAATTTGGTCTGTTGTGTTCTATTCTAAATCTGTTAAAACATAGTTGATTTTGGTTGAATCTGAGAATGACTACTCCTTCTAATGACCCTCACAATACCGGTTCTTCAACCAAGCCTCTGATGCTGTTTAGGACTGAGTATAACATATGGCAACGAAAAATGCTTCATCACCTATCTGTTAACAGTTCAGGTGTTGGACATCGGTGGTACATGGTCCACATAAGCCAATGGTGAACAATCCGGAAACCAATCAAATGGTTCCGAAGAAGAAGGAACAATACTCAGATGAAGATCGGAAACTGTTTGAGATGATGCTAAAGCCCATGGATTTCTGGCCATGGAACTACCAAATGAAATCTATTCTGGGCTTATGCATCATGAAACTGCTCATGACCTCTGGAATGCACGAAGGAACAATTCGGTGGAATTGATGAGGTCTTAGCAAACAACAGAGAAATCCTTGCCCAACAATATGAAACACTCTCGCATAGGAAGGGTGAGACACTGACTCAACAGTTGAGCGTTTTTCCAGTTTGATCTCTGAGCTAAAAATGGTCAAACATGAATATACCAATAGCCAGATGAACAACAGATTCCTTAGATCACTGCCTGAGAGATGGGACACATACACTATTATCCTACGCTCCAGTGCAAATCTGGATAAACTATCTCTCACCCAACTTCATGGGAAACTGCTTAAATTTGAGAGAGAGATAGAGCAGAAAAGGAAACTAGCATCATCAGGAAAGCTCACTGATGACTTTGTACCAGGGAACACTGCCTGGTTGGTCATGAGTCAGAATATGCTGCATCTGAAAGTAATTATGATCAGCATATAGATTTCTCTTCAAACAGTTCAGATCATGCATTTGTTGGTGTTGATAGTCACTCAGGCTGTAATACAATTTATGTTTTATCATGGATGATTTGAAAGGAATAGCTGATGATGATCTGAAAGAGATGGATATTCTAAGCCAAATGGCCTTGATTAATATCAGATCTCAGAAGTTCTACAAGAGGACTGGCAGGAAATTTCCAGGACTCTCTGGCAAAACCAAAGTTGGTTTTGACAAGAGTATGTTGACTTGTCACAAATGCTAAAGGCTTGGACACTTTGCAAGAGAGTGTAGATCATCTGGATCTAACTCCTCTACACCCTTTGTGACTTTTCCAAGCACTAGTCCACAAAACAGGGGGCAACATCTTGCTAGTTCTGGTCATCATTCACAACCTGTTTTGCCTGCATATTTTGTCCCTCAGGGTCCAATGTCATATACGTATCCCTGCTATTACATGCCTCAGCCAAATCCAGTTCAAGTTTCTACTGCACAACAACCACAAGCATTACCTGAGCCTCCACCATCTCAATCACAACCTCATCACAGCTTTTGCACCCCTGGTAATGTTGACTGGAGCAGTTTACCAGATGATCTCTCTGGTACTGAGCAATTATTTACTGGTGATGGTCAACATGGTGGTGAACATCCTTTTGGGAATCTAGCTCTCATGGCCTGGAATCTACTAAGGTTCATGCTCCAATGCATCTTCTTCACAGGTAACCCAGGTATCTTCTGAAGCTAAGGCCAAGCTTTGTTCTGAATCTTGCATAGATGCATTTGTCTCTATTAGAGAAGCAAATGTAGCTGTAATTAATCAAAATCTAGAGCTTGAGCAAACTATTTCCAAAAGAAAAGCTGAATATGAGTCTGTCCTTAAGGACAAAGATGATGAGATTTATAAGCTTAAATGCCAATTAAATGACGAAAAGGCTAAGCAAGAGGTCATTCTTGAGAACCATAAGAAACAAAGAAAAACTTGCAGTTACCCAAGTTGAGTGTGACCGCTGGGTGTCATCCTGCAAGGATTTGAAATGCTGCTCAGTAAGCAATCTGCTTCGAATGGAAGTTTGGAATTGGTTACAACCATACTGCACCTCCAACAGATTTTACTCCAAAATCAATAGTAAAATCTGAAAGTGAAAGCAATCTCCAACCACATTATCATGTGCATCATCCACAAGTGATCTCCCAAAATCACAAGATGAAATAAGGGTTGATATCTCAGCAAGTAAACTGGCTGATGGGTTAACTACTGATAAGCACATGAAGCTGAGTATTCAGATGTTGTCCCTCAAAGTAACTTAAGTATTGAAGGGCAAGTTACAACAACTGAAAAGCATTTCAAATCAGCTGAAATAAATGGATTAACTACTGCTGACAATGAACAGCTGAGAACAACTCTTCAGTGGTACAGATTCTTCAGTACTGAACAAAATTACTAAAGGAGGAAAGTTCTGAAGAGCACACCTTCAGTAGTTTCCTCATCAGAGTTGATCAATCCAAGATGAAGAATAAGCCATGTGAAATATGTGGTAAATTCAATCATCTTTCTGATGAATGTTGGTACCGAAAGGGTTCCAAACTCAACAGAGATAAGCTCATAAAATCCAGATGGATGAAATGAAAACTGAGTTGAGACCAAGTTTGTACCGCATCATTCCATTGTGATAAACCCAAGCCTTTAACCAAATTCAAAAAGAAGGATAAGGTTCATCACAAAACAGCTGATGGTGTCTCATGATAAACATCAGACTAAGTCTGTTAATTTTAGGAGGAAATGGTGGATCACAGGAACTCATCAAACACAAGTACTGATATGTCACAAGAGCTGAAAGCTTTGGCCACAAATCAGACACAAGTTGTTATGATGGTTCAACATTTGTTGGAGGAGAGTTACCAACTAGATGCACCTGTGATCAAATCATGAAAAGGCATTCCAAGCCCAAATCTAAGGAATCCATTTCAGCACCATCTCCTTCTTCAGCTGTTAATCAAAAAAACAAGTTATGGTTGCATCGTTGATGAAAACAGACCAAAACCAAAAAGGTTGGGTCTCAAAATCTGACTAGTTTTCTTTTATGCAGGGTTCTTCAACATGCCAAAGGAGCATCTGGTATGTGGACAGTGGAGGATCTATGCATATGACTGGGAGCAGTTCTTCTTAATGACTACTCTCAAGGAAAGAAGGGATTTGTTTCATTTGGAAATGATGCTAGAGGTTACATCAGGGAAAGGATATGTGTCTAATGGACAAATCTGGGTTTGATGAGGTCAACCATGTGGTGAATCTCAAGTATAATCTGCTAAGTGTAGTCAGTGTGTGATAAAGGGCATGTTGCACTTTTCACAAGCCAGAACTGTAGGATCTGTCTTCCCAAGTTCTGAGGCTGATTGACAAGGTAATGGATGAACATACTCTCCTGAAGGCCAACAGGATCGGAAGAGTGTATGCCTTGGATTTGTCAAAGAAGATTGATTTGAAGGGTTCCATGCTATTCTCCAAAGCCTCTCTTAGGAATCTATACTATGGCATAGAAGGCTGGGTCATGAAATCTCGAAACATGAACCACTCATCCAATCGTTTAGTGAGAAGTTTATCAATAAAGGAGTTCCACTGTGATGAAGCCTGCACTGCTTGTTTGAAAGGAAAAACAACACAAAGTCTCATTCCCTACCATTGAAGAACCTAAGTCACTGCCTGCTTGCAGTTACTGCATATGGATCTATTTGGTCCTGTGAGAGTGATGAGCATGGCAAAGAAGAAATATTTTTGGTAATATGGATGATTACTCCAGATTGTATGGACTTTCTTTCTACATTCAAAGGATGAGGTTGCTCAGAAGATTACAACTTTGTGCTGTATGTTGAGAAGCAGTATTCCCTATCAGTCAAGTGTATAAGGAGTGACAATGGTACTGAATTCAGAATCCATACACTTGATGATTTTTATCTTTCAAAAGAATCAAAAGGCAGTTTAGCATCCCAAGGACTCCAGAACAAAATGGAGTAGTGGAGAGAAAGAACAGGCCTCATTGAAGCTGCAAGGTCCATGTTGGCTGATTCTGGTTGCATTTGACCTTTTGGGCTGAAGCTGTCAATACAGCTTGCTATGTGCAGAATAGAGTGTTAGTAAATCAGAGGTTGATGAAGACTCCATATGAAGCCCTGCATCATTTGGCTCCTTTGATTTCATTCTTCAGAGCATTTGGATGTCCTTGTTTCATTCTCAACACAAAGGGTCAACTCCACAAATTTGATCCTAAGGTGGATGCATGAGGGTATTTGTAGGTTATTCATCCACTGCAAGGCTTACAGAGTCTTCAATTGCAGAACAAAGATAGTTGAACAACCTTGCATGTGAAAATCAATGAATCTCCTAAGGATAAAATTCCACAAAACCTGTGGAGTTGTTTGATCTGAACATACTGCAATATGCTCCTTATCAAACTCTAGCTGTTGCAGATCATGTGGATAAATCATCTTCTGCAGCAAGTTTCCACCTGGTGGTACTGAAGATGATGATGATATCAGTACTCACCTTTTCAAGTTCAGTGACCAACTGCCTGAGTCTGTAAACTTGATGTTCCTGTACCTTCAGCAGCTCCATCCACAACAAATGCTGATGAGAATTCTGATTCTCCACATCGTTTGATTTGCCATCTAATACTGGTTTCAACAATCTGAATCAACATCTGCTGATGTTAAACTAGCTACAAACCTTGCACTGATCTTATTGTGCACCAGGAGCTGAAGAATCACCCCATGTCTCAAATCATTGGTGGTATCAATGCTGGCGTCTTAACCAGAAGTCAATTGTCTAACTTGTGCTTCTATGCTCTCTTCATCAGTCAGCAAGAGCCAAAGAACTATCATGTTGCTTTGAGAGACATGGGTGGAAGCCATGTAGCTTGAGCTACTTCAGTTCAAGAAACAGCAAGTGTGGGAACTGGTTCCTCTACCCCCAGGTAAGTGTACAATAGGCACTAAATGGGTGTTTAGGAACAAAACAGATGAAAATGGCTTATTGTTAAGAACAAGGCCAGACTGGTTGTTCAGGGGTTTTCACAAGAAGAAGGTATTGATTATGATGAGACCTTTGCCCCTGTAGCCAGACTGGAGGCAATTACATTGTTCTTAGCCTATGCGGCATTTCACAATTTTAAAGTTTTTCAAATGGATGTTAAAAGTGTATTTTTTATGGTAAATAAAAGAAGAAGTTTATGTGTGTTAACCACTAGCTTTTGAGGATAATAAACATCCAGATTGGGTATACAAGCTTGATAAGGCTCTTTATGGGTTGAAAGAAGCTCCTAGAGCCTGGTATGAGACATTATCAAATTTTCTTCTTCAAAATAATTTCATTAGAGGCTCCATAGATAAAACTTTATTATTCATTAAGAAGGTGGATCAGCATAAGCTACTTGTTCAAATTTATGTTGATGATATTATTTTTGCATCCTCTGATCCCCAGTTGTGTGATGACTTTACCAATTTAATGCATAAGAAGTTTGAAATGAGTGCAATGGGAGAATTACAGTTCTTTCTAGGAATGCAAATCAAACAAAAGGCTGATGGGACTTTCATTCATCAGTCTATATACACAAAAGATATTTTGAATAAGTTTGATTTACAAATTGGTAAACCCTGTTCTACTCCCATGTGCAACACCACACAACTGGATGCAGATCAGAAAAGTAAAGCTGTTGATGAAACACTTTACAGATGTGATTGGGTCCTTGATGTACTTAACAGCTTCTAGACGATATCATGTTTGCAACATGTGTTTGTGCTAGATTTCAGGCTGCTCCTAAAGAGTCTCACTTGGTTGCAGTCAAAAGATCTTTAGATATCTGCAAGGTACACAATCTCTAGGTTTATAGTATTCCACTGGACACTCTTGCAAATTGGTTGCTTTTTCTGATAGTGACTATGCAGGGTGTAAGTTAACAAGAAAGTCAACTTCGGGTGGATGTCATTTCTAGCAACTGTTTGATTTCTTAGCAGAGAAGAAACAAACATCTGTTGCTACATCCACTGCTGAAGCAGAGTACATTGCTTGCTGCAAGCTGTACTCTCAGGTATTCTGGCTTCAGAACCAACTTTTGGATTATGGCATTACAGAGACTAAGACTCCATTATTAATGGACATGCATCAGCTCTTTGCATTGTCAAGAATCCTGTCCAGCACTCTAGAACCAAACATATAGAGATCACACATCATTTTACTAGGGACTGTTTTGAAAAAGGTCTGATTGATCCAAAGTTTGTGCCTAGTGCTGATGAGCTTGCAACATGTTTACTAAACCTTTGGATAGTTCAACTTTCCAAAACCTAGTGTTAAGGCTTGGTATGCTGCAGCTAGAATAGTGATAACTACTGATGATCTCAGTAAATAAGTTATGATGATCATTTGTAACCATATCACAAATAAGTACTGATTCTTTACAAGAACTGATACAGTCATAACTACTGATATAAGTACAAACAGATAAGTACTGATGTCCTATGAAACAACTGAAAAACAGCGAAAAAGACTGATGAGTAAGTGTTGAGGACAGTTTAACAGCAGAAAAGCTATGAATTGACGAAAACTACTGATGAGAATTTTCTCTTCAGTTGTTTCTAAAAACTGCTGCTTCATCTTAAACAACTGATGGCAAAACCATGTCTTCAGTAGTTCACAACTACTGATGACTAATACCACGTCGTCAGCTGTTTACACACAAATGACAAAACCATGTCTTCAGTAGTTTCATAACTACTGATGACTAACACCAAGTTATCAGTTGTTTCCAACATCTGAAGCTAAAACCATGGTCTTTAGTAGTTTTATAACTACTGATGCCTAAAACCAAGACTTCAGTTGTTTCAACCTCCGAGGCTTATACCACGTCATCAGTCGCGTAAAACTACTGATGACTCATACAAACCCTTCAGTTGCTTTATAACCCATACCCTATAATTCCTTGTCTTACAGAACTTCATCATCTCAAACCTAACGTTCAAAAACTTAGAACCTTCTCTCACATCAATGGCGAACATGAAGCTTAAACACGACAGAACTGTGTTGCTTACCTTACAAATCATCCTTCTAGACAAAGTTTGATAATGCCATTGATCTAATGATCACTCTCCATACAAAATGGCTTTTCTACTAAACCCTACCATTCATGCCGAATCCCTCCAGCAGTTCTGGACGAACGTCACCCTCATCACTGGGGAGAATGACACCGACTCTCTCCAGTCGTTCGTCAACAATCGTCAGGTGGTCATCACTCCAGAAATCCTTCGCCAACCCTACAACTGGATGATGCCACTTTCCCCACTGGGTATCCAAAGGCACCACTGATCTATCATTTGCCCAACATGGATACCAAGTAACCTTTATGCCTCTACCATCCTGAAGAAACATTTCCATGATGCGGAACGACTAATTTTTCATATGGTGAATGTATGCTTAGCTCCTAAGACTTCTTCTTGGGATCAAATGTCGACGAGGTGGCAGCAGGTATTATTCTCTATCCTGACCAACAAAGCTTTAATGTTTCTGAAATTTTATTTCTTGAACTCAAGGATATGGCCTCCAAGCCTATAGCTAACCGATGGATATAATATCCTCGGTTCCTAATGGCCATTATAGTAAACCAGCTCAAGCTGAGGGACTTGTTGGCCTTGGAGTCCCTGCCATGGCTGTATTGCCTGAAGTATACTCCAGGCACAACTCAGACCAGTCACTCAAACTGGCTGCCAAACTGCGAAAACCCCGCAGCTGGAACCCACAACCACCACCTCTAAATCCATTGTCCCCACCAAACCCAAACACAAGAAAGCCAAAAAGGCTACTCAGGGAAATGAGTCCCCTGAGGATGCCCTTGCAACACAAACGCAGGTTATATCTACTGGTCATAACCCGCCAGTAGATACACGGACTCACTCACCCTCAATCGCTCAGGTTTCCTCTCAACAGGAGCCTGTAGCAACCATCTCTGGGGCACCTATCCATCTGGAACCTCCCTCACTTGAGGAGGTTGCCATTGAAACGCACCACTCTCCACGCGTGCATACTGCCTTCACACCCTCTCCCACTGCAACCGCCCCCCGAAGTCCTACCATCATCATTGCCAAGTGCTGACTCAGTTGCACTCCTCACCTCCTCCCCAGATACCAATCAAAACTAGGATGGCCTAACCATTGAGGGGGAGGACCAAAGTGCTTCTGACACCCCGCAGCATAGGGGTTACCATATTCAATCTCCAAGTGTAGAAACGGAGATTCGAATTTCTGGTGAGGCTGCCACTTCTCCTGCTTCAACAAATGATCAGGATGAATTTGGTACTATCCATAAGACCTCGCCAGAGGCAACTGCCGATGAAGGACATGGTCCTGAGGCAGGAAGTCCCGAGTACCATGACCAAGGGGCACATGCTACTACTGATCTACACTCAGAGCATGTTCATCCTGATTCTATTAGGAGGTCAGGTGATTCAGTAAACACTGATGATGAACTGGGCTTCTTTTATGATGTTTTAGCCCAAAACACCATCCTCGAGGATGAGGTGAGCAGACTCAAAGAGCTGCTTGCCAAATTTCTCAGGATCAAAGACCATCTACCCCTCAAAACCCACAGATGGCACCTTCCTCTGAAGGTCTCCCATACACAGAGCCACTCCAAAACACTCAGCCACCTGCCTCGGCTTCTGGCACTATTTCTCAGGTCAGAACCCCCTGAGCAAATAGCTGCTATCTTTCAACATTCCTTACCTCTCATCACATCAACTATCACTGACATGGTGCTTAAAACCCTTGATGAGAGGCTTCCCTCAGTGATACAACCCTTGATAGAGGATGCTATGAGCAAAAGGCTTTCTGACATCAACCCTTGCAACCAATGCAACCAAATAGGGGGAGATTCAGTCAGTGAAAGCAAAAAGAAAAAGGATTGTAGATAGGAAAGAACTGAGAAGGAGAAGGTGAGGATGCTGACATGGAGAAGGTGACTGAAAGTACTAAAGACTTTCATGTCACATACAAGAAAAGGAAGAATGAGAAGGAGACTGACTTGGAGACAATGGTGAAGAAGGATGATGTCGAACACAACCGATCAATGGATAACATCATTGATGAGTTGTTTAGGCAAGGTCACGACACTGAAAAACTTGACTCAGAAATCAGAAGACTAGAGATTGAAGAAATCCAAGCTAGATGGCAAGTTATGATGTGTTGGAAAGGGAAAGGCTAGAAATCATGATCAGGTTCATAGCGAAATATCTGGGTAGATCATTGATTGAGATCAAGGCATGGTCTAGGGATACCATCTTGGCAATAACCACCAAGATCTGTTCGTTTGAAGTATACACAAAAGGATTGGTTATTGAAGCCTTAAATGAAGCTGGTGCTGGGAGCAGGACTGAACTAGTCAAGCAATCTAAAGCCGACCTCACATCCAGAATGCTAGAACAGCCTGTCAACATTCGCATACCAAAACCACCATAACCACAACCCACTAAACCAATTCCCTTACCCTCAAAACCAATAGCCGATGATGTACCCCAGAAGAGGAAGAGAAGGGTACTGAGGCTAGAAGAAGAAAAAGAAGATAATGATGAAGATGAACATAGGCTGCCAATCTCAGCTATTACACAATTGCCTATGGCCACAAGTCACCTCCCAACAATTACTCCTGAAACTCAAAGACAAATTGTGAAAGTGAAGATAGAAGAAGAAGAGCTTCATAAACAACATGATGAGGAATTGTTGAGGAGAGTTGACAAAGCATATGCTGCCACATCTTCAATCATCAACATGAAGAAGCACGCTCTCAGATTATACACTCTTAAACATACATTTCAATATCAAAAGGAGAGAGTGAGGATTTGGCCTGATCCCAGGGTGTCTCATAGGATTCACAAGGAAAATATCCACAGAGATACATTGGTCAAGTGAAGAAGATTGTAGATGAAGTGATCTCACTGGTCTTTGTAGTATCACCCTGGGAAATCCTAGATGACTTTAAGAAAGCCTATTAAGCTAACCTGACCCCACAAAAGATGCTGGAAAATAAAATGGTGAAAAAGGGGTTAGTATATAAGAGGCTTGAGGAAGTTAGAAAGAATGAGCTCCAGTTGTTCTTAGAGGGTAATCACCCAGTGAATTTGCTTATAGAGTAATAACAATTGTGGAACTCAAAAATGGGAAACAGGTCAAATACATATCTGAATATTATGGCCAGAATCACTTTTTTAAGGAGGAGCTGAAGAGCTTACCATGGAGGAACAGATAACCTTCCTTGAGGCCTATACAAGGAGTCATACAGACTCATTGTTGGGAAGTAGATCTCATGGGTGGGGTAACAGATCTGTGTCTAGTTCCCCAAGACAGAGTTCCCATTCATCCTTTGCCAAACAGATCATTAAGACTTCTTCCCAGGCCTGTGCTTACATGGGTCACTTCTGAGCTGATCTAGAAGACAAAAAGACCAAATGTTTCTGCCATAATAAGTGGGACATCTTCGATAAATTTAGAGGTTTTGGCTGTATTGGTTCAGGGGGAGTTTGTTGGACCAAAAGAACCAATGAGCCTGATCAAAAAAACCTCTAAGTCCCATAGACATCATAACAACTGCTGAAGACTTGATCAGCTGTTTGACAAAGTCTGACGACTTCAACAGCTGAAGACTAAAGTACTGAAGACTTCAAAGTCTGAAGATCAACAGCTGAAGACTAAAGTACTGAAGACTTCAAAGTCTGAAGATCAACAGCTAAACACTAAAGTACTGAAGACATTAACAGCTGAAGACCAAAGTCTGAAGATCAACAGCTGAAGACTAAAGTACTGAAGATCAACAGCTGAAGTACAAAGACTGAAGACATCAGCTCATGACAACAGCTGAAGTTCAAGTACAAGTACTGAAGCCTTCAGAGTTTGTTACAACAGCTGAAGAAGCATTCTTCAGTTGTTGTGATGGTTTCCTTTCAGTAGTTTTCTTTTTTTTTCAGTATTTGTAAAACGACTGAAGAGCATGTTCTTCATCGTTGTAGTTTCAATAGTTTCTTTTCAGTAGTTGTAGTGACAGTTAACACTTAGTATTTTTGTAAAAAGATGTCAGCTGTTTTGACATCTTCAGTAGTTGTGTTAACTTTCAGTAGTCTGAATAATTCTATTAGATGTCACTATCAAATGACATCAGCAGACGTCACATCTCCTATATAAGGAATGTTCCACCACAACATTCTTATATAAGGGATGATTGACCTCATTGTAAGTGTTACATTTTGCCACCACGAAAGCGCGTATTGAATGAAATCTTTGACTTGCAGAATTCTTTCAATAATCGTTTGTTCTTACTTTGAATATCAACTGTATTCTTGTGAATTGTCTAATTCATTATTTGATTTCCACTGCAATACTCTCTAATCATCAAACGTAAGATCACTCATCCTAACATCCTTTGACAATTCCATGTCAGCCAGTTTATTTAATTCATCTAAGGGGAGGGAGATGATATTATTAATGTCATTGTTCCTAGTCTGCAAGTAGTTTATCCTGACTGCCCTCAACTCATCATTTTGAGTGTTTGGCCTAGAGGCAACCTTGATAGCAGCTTCCACGAATCTTGCAGACCCAGTAGAGGAACTTTCTCCCCTTAGCTTCCTTTTCCTCACTCTCTCCTCCTCCTTAATCTCATTAGAAGTCATTTTTCTTTTGTATTTGTCACCCAAAGACCTTTGTGACTTAGGGCGGAGAGAGCTTTAGCCTTCATTGCTTGGTGTAGCTTCCAAGCTCTAGCCAGATAAAGGTTGAGATGCACCTTCACCAGCAAATGTCTCATTAAGGGAATGAATATCTGGAGTAGTTGATTGTGAGACAATGCTCTTAGGTTCTACCACTGGTCCATCAGTTAAGGTTTCCCCTATGAAACTAATCTTAGGGTTTGCCTCAACATCTAGTGACCAATGATATTGCCTGATTGCCTTAGTCTCCTTCTGTAGCTGAACTCTGTAGTGATCCTGTCTTTAATCCTTTGAGCGGCCTGTCAGCTTGTGTAGATTGGCTTTGGTTGACAATGGCAAGCTGACAAGGTCAAGACTTTCATAGAAGTTCAAGTCTAAAAGTTGAAGACTTCTTGCTGCCCTTGAACTCTTTGAATTATAAGGGCTTTTCTATTTTCATCATACATCCACCCTACAATGTGATTTGAAGTTGGTAGGGATGACATTGCCCTTGGTATCCCTTCCTTAAAAAGACTTTGAATAAAAGAGTCTATAGAGTCCACATCAATGTGAACTTGAGGAAGTTGATGAGTGTGGATAGTTGCAAGTGATGATGGTCAGTGTTCAATGTCCATGCTCTGTGAAGAACTCCTAGGTACTATGTCTATGGTGACTTTCTCCCCCTTTTTGGTATCATCCTCCATATGCATAGAGGAGCTAGAGTTTTGGTCAACCACATTCATAGGTTCTTGTGTTCTCGGTTGAGCTCTTCTTACAGGTCTCCTAGCTAGTTTGTCCTTGAGATAAGAAATATCAAACTGCTAATCATTGACCTTGTTTTGTAGGGTAGTCACCTGACATTTGAGGTGACTAACCTTGGAGACTAGATAGGTGCATGTTTGTGAGAATTTTTGAACCTTTATCCTTAGATTCCCCTGCTCTTCATCACAAGAATCATTAGGGGATCAAAGAATTGGACCAAAGTCTTCTCTCTTACCACCAACATGAAGTTCTTGGCTATTGGATTTCCTCTGCTCAATGAAAGCTTCAGTTTAAGTGTCGGTGGACTGAGTTGCCATGGTTGAGGTCTGAATGATGTAATCACTTGCTGAATTGATAGCCTCTTCTATATGCATCTCCTGAGCAGGTTCAGAAGGATCCACCTCGGTGATAGGTGACTATTGTTGGCTAGACTCAGGTGAGTCCGGAGCACTCATCTCTCTTTCAGAAGGGGAGGAATAGAGAGACTCATTATACTCACTAAAACCTAAGTCCTCATCAGTATAGAAGTCTAGCTTGGGAATGGGTTGGTTTAAGTCTAAAGGCTGGGGATGGTAGTTGTCCCTTGAAGGTTGTTCACATGAGTGATGAGACTCAGAGTGAAGGCTTAAGGTAGTTGGTCTTGTGAGCTCATCAGGCTGATTATAAGGAACCTCAGCACTGATCTTTGATGTAATGGGAGTGGTTTGCTCCTTAGAAGAAGTAGGAGCTCCAGTATCCACTTCCTCCTATATAGGTAAACATGTGGGGTCTGCACAAACTTAATAGCTTGAGCAGGGGTTTGTTTGGATTTTCTTTTGTATGTGAGGGTGATTTGAGGCTGTTTTGGTGGTTTAGATGTAAAAGGTGTTGGTTTAACACTACCTTGGGTTGCTAGGTTGTCACCTTGAGCAATAAGCTCTAACATTTTTGGGACAAGGGTTGTTTCTACCCGTGAGAAGCCAATAGTTGGCTTCTTCAAAATTTTAAAGATATCATGCTTCATTTATCCTAATTTAAGAATATTACTTGTTTCCGTCAACTGTGAGCCCAGTTCATAGTTGAGAATATATTGAACATATCTAAGAACATGTAATAATCCAAGGAGTCCAAGTTAGCAAGCAAATTTGTATAAACAAATTGAGAATTCCTGAACTTGACCCCCTAAACCATCCCATGCACTATGAGGGAGAGAACTTCAGGAATCTGGTCCTAACACCTATGCTTGTTGGATAAGTTGTGCATAACCACATGTAGTAAGTACTTACACTGGGATGAGACCTTCCCTTTCACGAAGGTCTTTACTGAGAAATCCCCTTCATAGCCCATCTGCTGGAAGGAATGGTTAATAGCTCCTTTGGGAAAGGATAACTCATGTTCCTCATAATCCAGTTGTACATGAGCATATATAATGGCTAGAGTGATGAAAATTGTCCTCCCTTGCACCGTAGCAGACAATGACTTCTCCCCATATAAAACAACCTCTTGATAGGTTTTCCAGAAATCAAGCAAATGATCCTCACAAAGAACAGTAACAATCATAAGGGAGGTGAAGTACTTAGACAGAACCAAGAATTGTCAAACTCAGAGATGTGAGGATCTTTCTCAGAGTTTAAGAGAGCAACTTGGTTGTGTTGCTTGTGTAACTGCATGGAGAAATCAGGGTTATTTCTTCGGTTAAAGTTGGCCATTTTAGAAAGCTTAAAGGTGAAGGAAAAATTAACAAAGGCAGTTTTAGAGAGAAATTTGGGAATTTAGGTTTGGAGGAAAGAAGAAGATGATAGAAAGGGGAACCATTAGGTTTATATGTGAAAAAGATTTAAGACAATGTTAATGAAAGAGGATAAACTTTAAAATCCGGATGTTGGTCCCACATCTGAAAAAGTAATTTGCTTTTTGCTCAAAAGTAGTTTTCTTGGAAGTCGAAAAAGCTTCCGAAGGTAAAGTGTCTTCGGAAGTTTTAATGAAAAAACTTCCGAAGCCAAAATGCCTTCGAAAGAATTTCCCAAGAGTTTTGAAAAAAATTTCCTCAGAAGAGAATAAAGACTTGGATGTTTTGTTCAACAGTTAAAAGCTTCCGAGAGTTAATTTGGTCCAGAAGAAAATTGTCCTTGAAAACATATAAGTGCCTAAAAGAGGTTTGAAACTTCGGAAGATATTTCGGAATTTTCTTCCGAAGGAATATGACTTGGGTAGTTATTTTTTTTAAGGGATAAGTTTCTTCTGAAGATAAAATCATATCTTCCGAAGGATCAATATTTATCAGAAATCTAAGGAAAGTCTTCAAAAGGTTTTCATCAAGAGAAAACAAGAGCTTATGAAAGTGATAAACTAGACAACTTAGGACACAAAGATTTTAAGAAATAATATGAATAACTTCTAAGAAAAAGCTAGTCAAAGTTAATCATCCCAATAGCTCATATAAGATACTTAAATCTCTGTTCATCAAAGGCTTTTATAAACAGATCATCATATTGTTAATTTGTGTTAACTTTAACTAGTTTAATTAATCCTTTTTCATAGTTATCTCTAATTAAATGATACGTAATATTGATATGTTTTCACCTTGAGTCCTACACAGGATTCTCTGTGATAGAGGTAGCACTATAGTTGTCTATGTGAATGGGAGTCTCTTTGAAGTTTATTCCATAGTCAAGCATCTGATTCTGAATCGAAAGCACTTGAGCACAGAAGCTTGTAGAACAATGTATTCAACTACAGGAGTTGATGCACAGACACATGATTGTTTATTGCATTGCCATGAGACAACCCTTCTTCCAAGAAACTGACATCCCCCAGATGTAGACTCTGCAGTCATATTGCAACCACCATAATCACTATCTATATATGCATATAGACTAAAGTTAGAACTCTTGGGATACCAAAGACCAAGTGTTAAGGCACCTTTAAGATATCTTAGATCTCTCTTGATAGTAATAAGGGTGACATCTTGGGGTTGGTTTGATATCTTGCACAAATACATATGGCAAACATGATATCAGCCTACTAGCTGTAAGATACATAATAGACCCAATCATAGCCTTGTAAAGGTGTTCATCAACACACTTCCCCTCAAGATCAGGCCTAAGGAAGTGCTTTCTTGCTATGGTTGTCTTAGCAATCTTACAATCAGTCATGTTAAATCTTTTGAGTATTTCTTGAACATACTTTGAATGGCTTATGAAATACCATCTTCAACTTGCTTCACTTGAATTCCTAGAAAGAATTGAGTTCCCCCGTGGCATGCATTTCATATCTTTCCTTTATGAGCTTCTCAAAGTCTTTGTAGAGCCTTGGATTAGTTGAACCAAAAATGGTGTCATCTACATACACTTGAACTAGCATTAAGTCATTTCCCTGTCATTTGATGAAGAGAGTTCCATCTATAGTAACCATTTTGCATCAATGCTTGTAGAGATACTGAGATAGAGTCTCATATCACTTCCTTGGTGCTTGGTGCAACCAATAAAGAGCCTTCTCAATGTTGCATACATAATTAAGATGATCATGTTTGACATACACCTCTTCATCAATCACCCCATACAGAAAAGCACACTTGACATCAGTTGATAGACATTGAAGCTCTTGGATGCAACAAATGCCAAGAATATTTTAACAGCTTCCAGTCTTGCTATAGGAGCAAATACATCAGTGTAGTAAATTCCTTCTTCTTGTGTGTATCCTTGAACAACTAGTCATTCTTTGTTTTTTATGACAATGCCTTTATCATCTTTCTTATTCCTAAACACCCATTTGGATCCTATAGTAGTCTTCCCATGAGAAAGAGGACATAGGTTCTAAACCATTCGCCTTTCGAATAAAAGTAGCTCCTCTTACATTGCTTCAACCCAAATTCCATCCTTCAGAGCCTCATCAATTTTCTTAGGCTCTATCTAAGATAAGAAACAATAATGAACACAGTCATTTGCTTCATGGGGTTGTCCTCTTTTTCTTACCCCTGTGTCAACATCTGCAATGATGTTTGTGGTAGGGTGAGACTTGTGGAACCTTGGTTGAGGTATGACAACAAGTTGCTAAGAGAGACTAAAATAGAAATATTTAGATCTGGAATTGATGCTTCTCCTACCACATCATCACACTTATCAAGAGAAACTTGATCTAATGAGTGTGTGACATCATTGATGTTTTCATCTATGGAGTGGTTATTAGCATCAAGAAACTCTTGATCACTATCACCACCACCATTGTCTTCTGTATTTGAAGTTTCTTATCTGGTGGTTGAGCCTTTGAGATGGAAGTTGAAGGCATCTTAGAACTATCAATTGAATTTGTTACTATTATGCTCATAGAAACTTCATATGAAGAAGTAGTGATAGCTGGAGCTGAGGATGTGTAACTTGAAGGTCTTCTTAGCTCAAATCTTGGATCAGGATCACCATTAGGTAAGATATCTGTAGATCCTGAAACATTCTCACAAGATTTGTTAAAACATCTAGAAACTAAATCAAGATCAAATAGCCATTCAGGACCAGAACCAGCTACATTGGGTGTGTGTTCATTGAAAGTCACATTGGCCTACTCCTTAACAATTCTAGTTTTGAGATCGTATACTCTATAAGCCTTAGCTTGAGAAGAATATCCAATTAAGTGTCCATCATCTGATTTGTCACCAGATTTGGCAATTTGATCTTCGCTACTCAAGATGGTGCAAGGACATCCAAATGACCTGAGAAAACCAATGAAAGGTTTCCTCTTATGCCAAAGTTCATAAGGAGTCTTGCCATGAGTCTTAACCACTAAAACTTTGTTTTGCACATAGCAGGTAGTGTTGACTACCTCTTCACACAAGGTGATGGGCATCTTAGAGTCAAACAACATGGTTCTTCCAGCTTCAATTAATGTCCTGTTTATCCTCTCAGCAACACCATTTTGTTGAAGAGTCCTGTGAGCACTATATTGTCTTGTAATACCCTTTTCATCAAAGAATTTATCAAGGATTTGGTTCTTAAATTCAATTCCTTGATGAAATGTTATGGTTTTAACCTAGCGATCACATTGAATATCAATCTTTAAGATGAAATTTTTTAGAATCTCAGGAGTCTTGTCCTTAGACCTAAGGAAGAAGACCTAAGTGAATCTTGTAAAATTATTTGTGATCACCAAACAATATGAGGTCCTTTCTAGACACATTAAACTGGTAGGGCTAAATAGATCCATATGTAACATGTGTAGGGGTGTAGTGATTGAGTTTCTTTCCTTTGGCTTGTGAGATACCTGTGTTGTTTCCCATTCAGACATTCAATACAATGATCATCACTTGTAAACTCCTTCTCTGGCATTCTAGTTACCAAATCATTCATAATCAATTATTCATGATTTTAAAGTTTACATGGCACATTCTTTTATGCCAGAGGAAAGACTCATCACAATTAGCTTCAGACAGAAAGCATGAAACTTCTCGTGAGGGAGATGTTTCTTGCAAATCCATCTTGTACATGTTCCCTCTTCTGGGGGCTCTGAGCAGAATACGCTGATGAGGAATGATCACCCCGAGCTTGAGAAAAATGCACTCATGCTTAGTAAATAGCATGTTATGAATCTGATCACAAAATTAGGACACACTCAAAAGATTATACCCAAGCTCCTTGACAAAGTTTACCTTCTTAATGCTAAGCTTACCATTTATGACCTTGCCTCTACCAGAAATGTAACCACCTTCATCTCCTCCGAAAGCAACTAGCCCTCCATCAAAGCTTTCAAAATTTTGGAGTAGTGACATGTTGCCTATCATGTGCCTGGAACAACCACTATGAGATCTGTACATTCTTATTTCTCTTGAGTTGTTCCTACACAAAGAAAATGATTAGTTACATTTGGAAACCCAAGCCTTATTGTTCTTGTTCTTATCAAAGGAAGTAGAAGGTAATGAAACAATAATAGAACCTGTAGTTATGCTTTGACGGTCTTTTTCTGTTATTGATGGAGAACTTTCAGTCACTTGGTCTTTCTTTGAGTTCCATACCTCCTTCAAAAGTTCGGACTTGACCTTCAATACTTTGGAAGTTTTTGAGACTTCAGAAGTTTTGATGACTCGACCTTCGAAAGATCTTTCTAACAATGCAGCAGACTTTAGTACTTCCGAAGTATTCATTTCTTTCGAGACCAATTTTTCTTCGGATAGCAATTTTCCACTTGCCTTCTTCTTCTCTTTGAGCTTCCGAAGGAAACATGTTTTCCTTCCGAAGCTGAAATCTTCTTAGAGCTCTTGGAAGTCTCTTTCTTGGTCATATCAAGAGTACGTCTTGGATTGTATGGACAATCCTTAGCAAGATAAGAAGACATAGGATTCTATGATTATGAAGACATGGGATTCAGTGAGTACAATGAGTCTCTATATTCCTCCCCTATAAAAAAAGATGAGTACTTCTACCACTCCCTTATCTAGCCCACATCTACCTAAACCTGTTTAGGAGATCCATATGGAATAGGCTCTCACTTCTGCAAGTGATTACATCAATGAGACCTCACCCATGGCAACTCAGCCAATTAACACTTCAACTGAAGTTTTTAGTAAACAGGGGAAATCTAGTAGCCAAGAACACCATGCTAATGGTGAGAGAGAAGACTTTAATCCAATTCTATCATCCCCCTTTATTTTTTTAATGATGATGAGGGGAACATCAGACTAAAGGTGCAAAAATTGTCAAAAACAAGTTCCTATCTCAAGGAGAAACTAGTTGGGAGACCCTTAAGGAGAGCTCATCTAGGAATACAAGGATCTGTGGATCTGATAGATCTAACTCCCAGCTCACCTATGTAAGTGGTTGATGCTACCTAAAAGGAGGAGAAAGACTTAGCAATCACAGAACCTAGGATTGTGCATAGAGTATGGACATTAAGGACTCACCATTCATACTTGCATTTTTTCATACTCAACACATCCTCAGGTTCACATTGATGTGGACTCACGCATTCAAATTCTATTTAAGGAGCGAATTCCAAGGGCAATATCATCCCCACCTAAAGAAGCTTCAAATTACATAATTTGGATGATGTATGATGTATGATGCTGATAGAAGGGCCCTTATACTTTAAAGAGTTCAAGGGTAGCAAGAGGCAAGCTGACAGAATAGTTCAAAGAATTCAAGACTGGATTACTGAAGTGTTCAAAGCAAGAAGACAAATACGAGCAGGCAATGTCACTCCCCAACTGGATGTTAAGGTGGACCCTAAGATTAGCTTCAAAGGGAAAACCTTGACTGAATGCCTAGTGACAGAACTTGTGAGCATAATCACAGAACCAGCAACTTCAACATCCCAATCCCTCAGTAAAACACCTACTGGTGAAGGTGTATCCTAGCCTCTCTCTTGCTAGACCCTGGATGTTACTCCAAGCAATAAAGGCAAAAGCTCTCCCCACCCTGAGTCACAAAGGTCTATCGGTGACAAAAAGAAAAGGATAATGACTCTTGAGGAGATTGAGGAGGAGAGACATGGAAATAGGAAGCTTAGGGGGAAAAGTTCCACTAGGTCTTCAAGCTTCATGAAAGCTACCATCAAGGCTGCTCCCAAACCAAACACTATGGATTATGAGTTAAGAGCAGTAAGGATTAACTACTTGCACACCAGGAACTATGTTGTAGATAAGATCATCTCTCTCCCATTAGATGAATTGAATGAACTTACTAATACGGAAATGTCTAAGAAGAGTAAGGGGCAGAGGATGCAAATTTTCTTCTTAAGACCAAGGAAGAAAAAAGGCAGAAAAGGTTTTACAAACATGCTCCTACCCTCACCCCAGATCAAGAGAGTCCTGAAAAAAAGGTTATGGCAATTGAACAACCTAAGGTAGATAAGGAAGCTAACACACATAACATGATCAACTACCTGAGTACCACAGGTCTCTATCGGGCAACTATACTTCATCCCCTATCATATGAATACATTGAGTTTGAATACCTCTAGTAGCTTGAGCTACAAGTTCAAAAGGAACAAAAAGCTGCTAAGAGGATAATGAGGGAAGAAGCAGGAAAGTCAAGAGCCATCATCCAAAAGTGTCAAAAGAAGTTTGTTTATAGGAAGAGGATGATGAGCTTCTTGAAGCTATATGGATTTTTCAGAAGGTGAATTGTTCTAATGTCTCTATCCACCATGGATGAGCACATTAGGGTTATCAAGTAGAAGATCAAGATAGGAGAGCTTATTGACTTACACTACAAACCAAGTCAAGCCCCTCCGAAAGTGGAGGTTAAGGTTGAACACTTTGAGACACTCATAACTTGGACCTTCTGTTGAAGCTTAACAAGCTTCATCTACTTATCCATAGCATGGTTCAACTCCCTCTCCTTCTAAACTTGTGAGGAAGGAGAACCCGAATAAGAAGGATAAAACAAAACAACCTCATGCTGAAGGCCAGTACTCTCAATTGAAAAGGAAGAAAAGGATGGCCACAAAGTCTATATTAAGGAAGAAATCAATGCATCCACTTCCAAACCTCAGGTTGAGCTAGAGCATCCTGAGGACGGACAAGAAAAGGCTTCTCAATACACTCCAACACAAGTAGAGCCTCTTGTATCAAGAAGACCCATCTTGTCCTAGACCTTGATGACTTATCCAGAAAGATGGTATGTCAATAGAGATGAAGGAGGTCAAGATGTCTACACATGGCAGAACATGTTTAATCTACCTTTGCATGCTCTTTTTGACATGAGAAGATACTTTGAAAGACTGAGTGACCCTGACCATCTAATGAAGAAAGGTATGGTCATTATCATGATGAGGACTATGAATAGCTAAGTCACTTCTCTGTTTGGGAAGCATCAGCCTAGCGGGAGTTTCTAAGGTTATCTAAAGGCTGATGCACCTAAAACAACCCAAGTGCTTCCTGCATGAATGCACTTTGTACCAGGTAGAAGTTGCTTCAAAAGTTTCAAACTCTACACTACAAAATATTCTATGTGTGAAATTTTCTGAAGCCAAGACCAATATCTTCTGAAGCCGAAAGTGATGTCTTCTAAAGCTTTAAAGATAAAGTCTTCCGAAGCTTATGAAGTGAAGACAAATTT